>JASCZW010013312.1:0-26021 GCA_034211315.2 Aedes japonicus
AAAGGGTGATACGGTCAAAATTTGGTCAAGAGGAAAACGCGTGTAAATCGGTGAAATCGTTTATTTAAAAAAACAAATTAAATTTCTTTTCAAGTTCAATTGAGTATAAAATTCAGGAAAAATATTCAGTTAGGCTTCCGCTTTCCAAATCCGAATTGCCGGGCCTTACGCTTGACCCCTGCCATCAGATTTTGTACAGCCACCTTGTCCACCTTCTTCGCCGCAGAAAGACAGTTTGCCTTGAACTGCTGCTCGTCCTTAGCAGTTTTTTTGGTCTTCTTTAGGTTCCGCTTGACAATAGCCCAGTATTTCTCAATTGGGTGGAGCTCTGGCGTGTTGGGAGGTTCTTGTCCTGGGAACCACCTGCACGTTGTTGGTGGCGTACCACTCCATGGCCTTTTTACCGTAATGGCAAGATGCCAAATCCGGCCAAAACAGTACGGAACAACCGTGTTTCTTCAGGAAAGGCAGCAGACGTTTATTCAAACACTCTTTCACGTAAATTTCTGGGTTGACAGTCCCGGAAGCTATGAAAATGCTGCTTTTCAAGCCACAGGTACAGATGGCTTGCCAAACCAGATATTTCTTTGCGAACTTTGACAGTTTCGTGTGCTTGAAAATATCTGCTACCTTTCCCCTTCCTTTTGCCGTATAAAACTCCTGTCCCGGAAGCTGCTTGTAGTCGGCTTTGACGTAGGTTTCGTCGTCCATTACCACGCATTCAAACTTCGTCAGCATCGTCGTGTACAGCCTCCGGGATCGCGCTTTGGCCGTCGTATTTTGTTTATCATCGCGATTTGGAGTCACTACCTTCTTGTAAGTCGATAGTCCGGCTCGTTTTTTGGCTCGATGCACGGTTGTAGACGATACACCCAGCTTATTTGCGGCATCTCGGAGAGATAGGTTAGGGTTTCGCTTGAAACTACCGGCAACTCTCTTTGTCGTCTCAGCGGCTTCCGGTTTTCGATTTCCCCCCGATCCAGACTTCCTGGCTGTCGACAAACGTTCCCCAAACACTTTAATTACATTTGTAACGGTTGATTTGGTAACTTTTAACGATTTTGCCAACTTTGCGTGCGAGTTGCTCGGATTTTCGCGATGCGCGAGCAAAATTTTGATACGCTGCTCTTCTTGCTTGGACGTCATTTTGACAACTGAAGAGTGAATTCCAAAATCAAAATAGGAGCAACATTCTAAACACACACACCTTCAAAATGAGGGGTGTTCAGGTTTTTTTAAATGCAAAATTGAAAGAAATACGTCAAGTTGATATTGACCAAATTTTGACCGTATCGCCCTTTAGATCTAAACCTCATAAGGCACGAGATTCAGAAGCAGATTTTACGCGCGAAATGCATATCCAGAAATAGATGAAGAGACTTCAGCGATTAATAGTGATGAAGAAAAATCTGGTGCTAGTGATGCAGATAGTGTGAATGAAGTCGGAGCACATTGAATATTTGTATCATGTAAATATATCGTCTTAAGTCGAGTTATTAGTACGAGACACTGAAGAAGTCTGCACATTGTAGACGAAATACGCGTATCTGTCGAAGATAAGCAAAGGTAGTTGGAATTAAATGGAAGATACTTATTTTTCTTCTAATTTCTAGTTATATCGTCTTTAGTTTTGCAATGGTCCAAAAGGTGTTTTCACAATACATAGTAAAGCACAAACAAGTTAAATATTTTTAAAGCAAGTATGATTACCATATGACTATTCATTTTTTTTTTTCCGAAATTAGAGAACAGTTGGGCAAAATGGAAAGGGGCATCCCCTGCATTACATTTTCCAGACATCTTCACAATATTGCAGTGCGTTTTATTTCATTTTATTACAAAAACCGCATTATCAATACATGGTGACTGGCCGCTCGCGGTCTAGCCAAAACAGGGTGATAAAGAGATCTGCATACGATGATATCTCCTTCATTAGATTCTCCAGACATTTTCACAATACTACAGCATAGATGTATTCCACATTATTAGAGCTAATATGTTAACTGTATGATTAAGACATTTTAATCTCGAAATTAGGGGAATGTCGGGTTAAATGAGCCATTTCTCGAGGTCTGCAAAAGACGACAATCTCTCCACTCAATTTGCTAGAAATTTTTAAATTATTGCAGTGCATTTAATTTTTATTCTTATTCGCGGCTACTTAAGAAACCACATTAAATATTGGTTCTTCCAGTATGCAGAGCAAAGCAGGTAAAATGGACAAATACCGATGTCATTTAATTCCCATACAGTTCCACAAAAGAGCATTGTATTTTTATACATTATAATTGTGAAACTTTCGAGAACCACTTGTTATATCTAGTTTTTCCAATATGTGGTGAAAATCGTGCAAAATGGACAGTTCTTGACGTTTTTACAAGACGATATTGCCTCCGTTTGATTCTCCAGATATTTTCACAATACCAAGGCACAAATAGGTTCAATATTATCAATGCTAATATGATAAACGCAGGATTATTCAAGTTTTCTTCAAAAATAAGGGAAAATTAAGTGGCGAACCTGCCCAGGAGGCTGAAAGCCACTTAAATAAAAAATAAAAAAAGGTGGAAAATCGGGCAAAATGAGGTTCCGAGGTTTCCGAGGTTTGCACAAAACGACATCCCCTTCATTCAATTTTCCAGACATTTTCATAATATTGCCGTGCATTTGACTTTATCGTAGTGCAGGGCTATTTCAAAAACCGCATTATATATATTGATTCTTTCAATATGCAGGGAAAACCGGGTAAAATTGACAATAACTGACGTCTACACAAGTCGAAATTCCCCAGACAGTTTCACAATAGTGCATTGAATTTTTATACATTCTAATTCGCGGAAATTTCGAAAACCACATGACATATCTTGTATTTTCAATATATGAGGAATACCGGGCAAAATGGACAGTTCCAGAGTTTTTTACTAGACGATATTACCTCCATTGGATTCTCCAGACATTTTCTCAATAGTGGATCCCAAATGGGTTCAATATTATTAGTGAATATATGATAAATGTTGGATTATTAAATTATTTTTTCAAAATTAAGGGCAAAACGAGCCACTTCTCGAAGTCTGCATAAGTCGACATCCACTTCATTCGATTTCCCAGACAGTTTTATAATATTGTAGTGCATTTGATTTGATTTTTTTTTTTTCGGGACATAAACCACTGCGACCAGTAATTTGATCTATTGTAGTATATCCCGTAGCCTTTATTTAGTGCATGTCGAGTTACTTCATAACTATTGAGAAATGATGAAGTATTCGGTGTTGTTACAGTTGTCATTGTTTGTTTTGTTGGTAATGAATCAGGTTTAATTGAAAGTTTCCGCTGTTTAAACCCTTTGTGAGCGACAGCACTCTTCAAAGGCGCGCCCCTTGATCAATCAAAACCGGATTCATTGCAAACAAAACAAACAATAACTCCGATAGTGACCATGCATCAGAACCCTAGTCATAACCAATTCAAACTATAGACCATCAAATAGAAAATAAGAATTCACATAAATGAAGACCAACCATGTTTTCTTTATTCCAAGCTCATCCTCGGTGGCGCAACCTGAGTATTGTCACTTTTCACAAGACATAAAATGTAATAAGGCGAATTATACGTTCCTTTGACTACAAAAACAAATATGTTCCCTAGTTTGAATTAATTCGGGTTCGGTGGTAGATCTGATATTTAAGACGCCTATAACGCCTATAACGCACCACGAAAAGGTGATCTACCAGCGTTACGGGTCATTTGATCATTTGATTTGATTCTAATGCGCAGCTATTCCAAAAATCATATTTTATCTATTAATTCTTCCAGTATGTAGGAAAAAGCGGGCAAAATGGTCAATAACTGATGTTTACACAAGACGGCATACTCTCCATTCAGTTCCCGGACAGTTCCACAATAGTGTATTGCGTTTTTATAGATTCTAATGCGCCCAAATTTCCAAAACTACATGTCATATCTAGAACTTTCAGCGTGTGGGGAATATCAGGCAAAATGGACAGTTCCTGACGTTTTAACAAGACAATATTACCTCGATTGGATTTTCCAGACATTTCCACAATAGTACAGCACAAATGGATGCAATATTATCAGAGCTAATATGATAAATGTGTGATTATTCAATTTTTCTTCCGAAATTAGGGGAAAATCGGGCAAAACGAGGTCCGCGGTCTGCTCAAAATGCAACCATCACCATTCGATTCCTCGCATTTTTTTACATAAGATAAGCTGTTTTACAGGGCACTTATCCAGCGGCCTTTAATTAGTTTTGATTTTGGGTCCCATTTTTCCCACTGTGCAATGGGTCAAGATGTAAACCATGTAGGTATACTTAGTTTATTCCGCTTGGTTGTGTTGAGGCATGCCGATAAAGTCTTTACGGATAATTTGCAGACACCATGAAAGTGTTTTAAAACGGTTTTCATATATTATTGAAAAATAATAATGATCATTCTGGAAAATGGCATTTGGGAAAATGTCTGTAAGCCCAATTCAAACTTTCAATCATTCGCATTTTCTATTGTCAAGTGCAGAGCTTGATATAATAACGTGTGCTTTATAAGAAGTTTAGTTCCGGAGTAAGGAGAATGATACTTGTCAAATAAGCCAAAATTGCTGAGGTGGAATTTTAACGATTGCTTGAATTGGTTGAGGCTGCTTTGATGTCCCGCATAAACAATAACCATAAGAAGTGCCTAACCACCAATTTGGGATATCATCCCAACTGTAAGTGGTATGGTCACACCATCTATAATATCGTTCCTGAATGGTACATGTTCACCATTCTATCAGCCCTATTAAAAAGCGACTATATTTCGAATTTCCAACAATATTCACATTTCTAAGAACACCTCATCCAACCGCCCCCACAATACGATTCGGGAAACCGTCATCATCAGCATACAGCTGCTGCTTCGGAGCTCGCGTGAGAGCCCCCGAAGCACTGAACATACACATTTCAATAAAATATGTATTCCTTTCTTCTCGGGCTCCAACCACCGGCCCCATTTCCTCTCCTCTCTCCCACCCACCGTTCATATTGCTGGCGGGGGTGGATGCATGTTACAACCATTTTCCGAAACACCGCCGCGCCGCGCTCACTACGAAGTCAGCGTTGTACAACAAACACGACTACGACTAGGACGAGGAGGAAAACAACAACACCATCAACAATGTTGAGCTCGAAATCCTCGCAGTCGTCGTCGTCGTCGTCGTCGTCGTCGGGAAGAAATTGAGAGCAAATGACGATCATTCAGCCAGGCAGGGAAATCAGTGCAAACAGGACTATCGCTTCGGTTGGTTCCATTTTCCAGGTTTGGCCGCAAAGTCGGAACCGCAAATTAGTTTTGAGTTGGGGTGAAATCCCGGAGGAGGTGGCATTTTGCTTGCTTTGTTAATTTTGTCGGTTAATCCAGTTGGACAATAGATTACCAGGTGTGATGGAGCCCTATTGCGTTTCCATAATCTCGGTCCTAGCGGCGTCCCGTGTTGATCCGTGTTCGAGGAAGGTTGTGCGAGGAAATTAGCGTAAGAATATACGGACGGTGTTTTTGGTGTGGGTGGTTCGGGGGATCGGTGATAGCCGATAAGTTGGAATTCGCCAGAAGGTGTTGTTCTTCGTTAGTCAGCATTTTATCTCGAAAGAAGTGTGATTATCTGAATTATCGTCTTGGATGAGTGGAGTTCGGTTTCAGCTTCGGTGCAGGTGATGGACGCCTACTTTGGAGGGGGCGAGAGAGAGAGAGAGAGAGAGTGAGAGATGGCGAAGAAAATGGAAAACGGTGCAATGCTAATGGTACGCGATATCATAAATTGTGCGAGGAAAATGTCAACATGATTCCACCCCTTCCCGGGAGGGTGAGTGCAAGTGAAAAGACGAGGACGAAATTATATAATAAGTGAATATAGTCAAAAAAGAGGAAGGCCCTCGAGGAAAATTGCAGTGAAGGTTTCGCGTCGCTCGACAACGGTTTCACGCTGGTGATGAAATTTTGGAGGAAATTTCCACTTAATGAAACGGGTGGGCGGAGGAAGCTGTACCGCCGTGCGAGTGATGAATGTTTGACCTCATTTTTTTCCCCTGACTTGCAATCGAGCTTTGAAACAGTTTGCAACCACGGGGTGAAGAAAAAAAAAAACGAAACGAAAGAAGAAAGCGATGTGTTTTCAATCCTCATTATCGTGGCTTGGTTTCGAGTTTCAGAAGAGATCGCTTCAGTGAGAAAATCACATGCATTTCCACGAGGAGAGAGAGCGAGGGAGAGTGAGATACGAAATGCAGGATTGAACATGAGAAACGAATCATTTCGAATTTGTGTCTACCATTACCATCTCATAAAACATCACATGTCACATTATATATTGATGCCGAATCTAGTGAATTTTGTGGGCAATGAATGGATGAATGAAAAATGAGGAGCAAGTTGATTGAGGGGAGTAGCAGTTGGTGCAGTTGTTTTAGGAGAGCAGGACAAAAAATTATATACATAAAGAATAACAGAAATCTCCAAAACCTAACGACTCATTGCCTGCGGCTGTTGTTTATGTCCGGAAAATAAAACATAAATACGGTGGAAAAATACACAGGTATCGGGGGGAGATGAAAATACAAACCCGGTGTCGTTTTCGCTGGCTCTCGATGCTTGTATGTTTTGGCACATGGCGTATGGATCGGAGAATTTCGGATTGTTTGGAATGATTTCTACAAATTGAAATTCATAATTTCATACTATTGACGTTTCATATGCAAGCAGCACATGCTCATTTTTCGTAGGACGATTGGAGAGAATTATTATTCGATCGAGGATACAATCCAAACAAGGGATTGGCATAATTTTCCTGCTCACAACATGATGGTTTTAGGCATTGCGTTTTGATTTCAAACCAATACACGAACTCGTAGAATGTGCGGAATGGATCGCCTTTCGTTTTTATGTTTTCATGTTAATGATTTATTTCATTTTCCATTCTAACAAAAATAAACAAAAGTTAGTATTGAACAAGCATGAGCTCGTGGTGGATACTCCGTTAAATCATGCCATCGTATGGAACCATTGTACTTAATTATATAGAATCTCCTTCCAACAACAAGATTGAACAATGGGTCAAAAGGGCAATGGAGTTTTCCCAATGGGCGGGGAGAAGCGCCAACCTTCTATTCACAAACTGTTAGCAATGGGGAGTTGGTATTCTCACTCTCCTCATCCAGAGTGCTTAGATCGGGTGACCTGATGGTCCCAATAGTGTATGTATATATGTAAATGAAATATACTACAAGCATTCGTACCTTTTATAAATGATTCTTCATTCGGTTGTAATGCAAAATGTTTTTAAGTGTTCTACTCAGTGAATCAAAATTCGTGAATGCATGAATGATAAAGACATTGTCCTAACTTTTCAATGTTGGGACAAAAAATAATGTATCTTTATCATTGTTGCATACTCAACACAATAATGACAAATTGCATGGCAGTTGAATCAAGATTTTAATGTTTCACAACATCCGATTGTTATTTTGGAAAGAGACAAGGCGGTGTTTGTATATTGCTTTGTATGCAACATAAATAAATTCAATAATGTCACATGTTGCATCTACCGAAAAGAGACAATGTTTAATTTTATCTCTCTTTCTCTCTCAAAAGTTTTGTCGAGTGATAGGGGATAGTTGGTAAAGATGGAAGATCGATACCTACTGCTTTAATGAAAAACATACGATTTGCTATAAATTTCAGTTTGTTCTGTTAGCATGAACTAAAGTTTATCATGCATGTTGTTTTAATATCATAAGATAATTAATTTATTCTTTAAAAAAAAAATATTTGCAACAGTTAGTGTTCATCTTTTTAACCATTGTCCGTTTCTAGCGGCATTCCCCTATTTATTGCATACGTTTCATCAAAGCTTTTGCAATCCCGACTAGTGCTGTTTTTCCAATATTTGAGCGATCAGTAATTTCCCTTCCTTGTGGCATTTCCTCAGTGCATTTTGTTGCGTTGTGTTGTTTAAAAAAAATAAAAAAATGGATTCTACATTTGTCAAAGAGGACAAAGAAAATGTTTCCCAAAAAGTTCGAAACATATTTCGTTCCGAGAACGGGGATCTTAGTTGTAGCCTGGGTCTTAATTGCAAGTTCAGTCCGAAAACGTTTCTGGTGACAAATTATTTGCGCCAAATCAAGAACTCTCACCCGGATAGTTACAATTTGTTACCGGTGGGTATGGGTTACTTTTGAAAATATTATGTAAAATATTTCCAAGCTATCGTGAGGCGCGTCAAATCAAATAAGGATTCGATTACAAGATGATACAGAGTGCTCATGAGAACGCTGGCTACATCCAGGCATGCTGCGGGTACCTATGGAGATGTAGAGAGTTTTTGATCTGAACCAAAACATTCCATGCGATATCTCTAATTACATTTGAATTCGATAATTGCCCAAAACCTTATTGGCATGTTCTAGGTACATCCGGGGAAAAGCCTTCTTTTTTTACTTGGACAAGAACATATCATGCTGCACCCCAAATCACATACGAAATCCAAAATAAGAGCAATAGTGGCAGAATCAAGTGTCAAGAACTACATTGGCCACATCTGGACACGATCTGGGTCAGTAATGGTAAATTTACTGTATTTTGGTGTTTCTCTTCAGCTCAAAACCTAGAATCTACAATTGTATCTGTAGATAATTCAACAATACAAAGTTGTGATATGCATTCAACCACGTTAATTGAATCTTCTGGAAAATCAAAAGATATTATGTAATAATCTGGGATAATATTGGTCATTCTAAGTTTGCCTTGCAGCTAAAATAGATACAGTTACAATTGGTTCAGCCAAATCGGAACCAAGAGCCTATCGAGAATCATCAGTTATGTTCGGCATATTCAATCATAACTTTTCAACTTCAAGATGCATAATTTGAGTGATTCATATCCATAATGTGCCAAAAAAAAAAAAAATTCTATGAGGATTGACTATCCAATAATGTCGGTTGACCTATAGAAGATCCACTGAACATAGTGGAATACATATCGTATATTTGTATAGCCTAAAAAGCTACAGTTAATATTTCAGCTCCTAATTTTTGAGCTCTAGAACTGTATGGCTGATAAAAAAACATCCCAGATCATCTCATAATGTTTGTTGACCATCCAGAAGACTCAATAAACATGTTTGAAAACGTATCATAACTATGTGTAGCCGAAAAAGGTACAGTTACAATTATAGATCCTATGTTCAGTACTGCAGGACAGGTTGAATGACTTAGAATATCCCAGATTATCTCATAATGTTGGTTGCTCGTTCATAAGATCCGAATATGAATATAGTTGAACACATATCGTACATTTGCACATCTGAAAAAGCTACAGTTTCAATGGTAGATCCTAATCTATGAACTAATGAACAGCCTGGTATGCCCCAGAACATCCCAGATTTCATTATAATGTTGGTGAACCTTCCAGAATATCCATTGATTATGGTTGAATACATATTGTAACTTTGAATAGCTGTGAAACTACAGTTACAACTGTTGATCCCAAGATCTGAGCTCCAGGAATGTTTGGATCACCTAGAACATCCCCAATTATCTCATTATGACTGTTGACCTTCCAGAAGACTCAATTAAAATGGTTGAATTCATATCGTACATTAGTATAGCTGAAAAAGCAACCGTTACGGTTGTAGATCCTAAGTTCTGAACTCCAGGACAGCTAGAAGGACCTAGAACATCCCAAATTGTCTCATAGTATCGGTTGACCTTTCAAAAGATGCAATCAACTTTATTGATTACATATCGCTTATTTGGATAGTTAAAAAGCTACAGTTGCAACTGTACATCCTAAGTTAAAAACTCAAGAACAGTTTGGATTACCAATATCCCAGTTTATCTCAAAATGTCCGTTGACCATCCAAACGATTCAGTTAACAAGGTTGAATGCATATCGTAACTTTGTATAGCCGAAAAAACTATAGTTACAACTGTAGATTCTCAGTTCTGTACTCCAGGACAGTTTGGACAACCTAGAACATTCCAGATTATCTGGTTATATCTGTTGATCTTCTATAGGACTAAATAAACACGGTAGAATAGATATCGTAACTTTGTGTAACCGGAAAAACTATAGTTACAACTGTAGATCCTCTGTACTGAAATTCTTTATGTTCAGGATGTTCTGGGTTGAAAACCAGGCGTTAAACGCACATATTTTTTATTTTGCCCTGATAAAATAGTCAATTTGCAACAAGTTCGCAGAAGATAATGTTCGCTTTTGTTCTGTGTGTGATTTCATACAGGCATTTTTCTTCAGGTGGAAGTCTATCCACAACAAATTTAATAATTATGCAGATCAGTAATTTGTTCTACAGCAACAACTGATTGTCGCTATTTTTCATGTTGCTGATAAACCATTGTTGCTATCGGTAGTGTGTTGCAATAATGACAAAACATTATTTTGTCGCTGTTACAGGAAAACAAGATCGTTGCAACATGTGTGCGAATCACAACATTTTCTTACAGCAACTTGTCTCTTTCCCATCATCGATGCAACATTTTGTTGTTTTCTTCGTGTTTTGTTGCAATAAATTCAAGCTACAACATATCATTGTTGCATAGTGAGAGAATAACGGGTGTATCACTCGTCAAGGTTATCTTATGTTTTTAGGTACACGAAGAGAATATTTGACACACTGGTTCTACTGTAGAGTTCTGAATTTCCGCACTTAAGTACACTTTCGTTCGTTTTTAGCGGTAGTAGCATTTTACCAAATTCTTAATTTGAGGCATCCCAACAAAGCTTGTTAAATCTATTAAAATTTTACAAAACTAACATTTAAACATTTTAATCTACTGTTGCCATGGTCACTATTCGCTGATCTCAAAGCGCGCTGCAACTACGAACCTAATGTGAATTGTATGGTTCCCAATGTCACCTCAAGGCTCACGCATTGGCTGAACCAGGGGCCTGCGTGAAGGATTTTTTTTCGTTTATAACAATATTGAACAGGTTATTTTAATTGATAAATCAATAGAGCAACTAGAAATTAGAAGAAAAATTAGTATTTTTCATTTAATTCCAACTACCTTTGCTTATCTTGACAGATACGCGTATTTTGTCTATAATTTGCAGACTTCTTCAGTGTCTCGTACCTTCTAGGATTCAAATCAAGACAGGTTTATTCGATTAATTAGGTCTATTCTGCACCTCGGTGAGTCGAGATGCCTTAATAGAATCGAGTGGGGTGAATATATACCTCGTATTATTCCGTCTGGATCAAATGGAGAATGGACTCACACGAGCTTACTGTAGTCGCCTTACTCGAATCACTGAGGCGTCTTAACTCACCCGAGGCGGAGACTAGACCTGAATCGTTATAGAGTCAAGTTTGAACTAAAATTGAACAACATTGAGCCAATAAACATTTTATATTTATTTCAAAATTTAGATTAGTTAGAATAACGCATTTTAAATTTTCAAAATTGTGTCGGTTGATACTCATTTCTTCACAACTCCGTTCCCAATGCTTAACTAAGCCAGATTTGAATATTGGCTCTGCGTCATGATGATCTCAGTCAAGTTTTTATGCGTCTTCTGGCTGAGAATTTCCGCTCGCATCCAGCTGAGCTTATGGGAATGGAAGTCCCGTCAGTCCCGTTTGAATGTTTATCAGTTTTTGGTTAGCATCATGAATCAGTTTGTATATTAGTCTTCGTTGCTATAATTATCCTAGTGTACGCTTCATTTATCACAGTTCCTCCATTTATTATATCTCTCCATGAAACTTGCTCTCTAAGGATTTCAAGATCAAATTCGATCTATTTTAATTCCCCTCATGTTTATTAAAAAGTACTAACATGTGAATTGCAATAGAAGAATTTTCACTGATCGGTCGCGCATTGATGGATTCACTGGTTTCGATGTCTACTATGAATACTCATCTGCCTTCCGGAAACTTCTGGAACCTTGTTCCATAAATGTTGCTGAACTGGCAGCGATCAATTTTGCAATGGGGATAATCTCCGACATGCCCATATATCATTATTTCATCATCTCAGATAGCCTCAGTTCTATTAAGGCCCTCCGGTCGATGAAAACAGTGAGGCACTCATCTTACTTTCTTTCAAAAATAAAGGAGCAGATGTGCTGGCGTTGGTCGAGAGAATCGCACTTTAGGATTTGACAGCTTTGCTCATGTGCAGTCACCCTCAACATGTCTACTTGTCCTCACATTGCTCAATGCCAGGCAATGAGAAGCAAAAGTGAGCGAACAAGAAGGCGGGATTTTCGAAAGAAAAATTTCATATGATGAATTTTAGTAATTCAAGTAATACTCTTGGGCGATGATATCATTTCATCATTTCAAATGTTTCGTCGAGATCGTGGTTCAAAGTTCTGGATGTAAGTCGTGCTTTCATTCCTGTGATGTCAAGACTTACTCGCTACACGCATATCTCTACAGAATTAACCTCGTCGATAGCAATTTATGTAGGTGCGGAACCGGTTATGATGACATCGCTCACGCAGTTTGTTTTGGGGATGCGTGATCTTCCCTACATGCAAGCGATCTACGAATTCCTATGTTTGTCTGATCTAAGAGTGTAACGTGATCACACTAGCGTTGCTTTCAATTGTTCCGGAATTATCAACGTTAGATGAATGGAATCGGAATTCTTGGTGTTCTGAAAGAACAGTAGAGAAGTAAATATGTTGTCAACATTACATCGGTCTTTTGATTTTCATATGCTAAGTGATATTTTCAAATTAACGTTTCCGTTTTGATATGGTGGTCAGGGGATTCAATATTATTTTTTAAATAACTATCAAAATGAACATCCTTGAACCTGTTCCTCGACTATGTTTTCTTGACAGAAATTAAATATCTGAAGTATTAGGATATACCTACCTATCTCTTAATTTTTCATATTTCATTTTGTTCATTTGTCCAGATTGTACGGAATTCTGTAAATCAATTGTTACTTAAAACGCATATGCAATCACTTCTGAATTTAGCAACTTTGCTTCTCTAATTAAACTAACTGAATTTGCCTTCAGTCAAAATATTACTGAATAAAAAAACAACAGTAATTTCAAAATTCAGAGTTTTTTTTTAAACCATTCATTGTTCATTTTTAAACCATTCATTGGAATTCGGTTTAAGTTTTTAATTAAATAACTTTTTGAATGTTCTGTGAGCAAATCATCAACCAAGCTTGTTTCAAAGTAGAATTTGAAGGAAACTTCGAAAACCTACTGAGAGCTTCACGGAAATTCGAAAGAAAGATCCATGGCTAATTTTGATGGACATTGATAGTATTCCAGGGCATCAAAACTCAATGGAAATTTTTAGATTTTTTTTGAAAGTATGGCGAAAGAATCTCAACAACTACAGTACACAGTAATATAAAGGTGAAAATAACATATGCACCGTTTTGAACTGTGTTGATTTTTTTAATTTTCAAGTAAATTGAGGACTGTAATGACATTAGATTTGCCTTGTTTGAAGGTTTGGCAAAAAATTAATTTTCAAATAATTTAAAATTGAAAGGTTCTACAACAATGACTTCTTAGGCGTTCATTCTTATGAAATAAACTTGTTTTTAAAAGAAGATAAATGGTTTAAAAAATTTCTAAGATGGTGGATTTGATGTAATTTTGAAGGCTTTGATGCACAGGTTATAAATTCAACACAGTTTGAAATACAGGTTACTTCTATCGAGACTTCTATTGTCTAGCGGTAGTCAAAATTTCAACTCAATCCATCCTTTCAGTGCAGACACAGAGAATGTCAAATATGACATTTTGTATTAAAAACTGTAGATGTATTTAACATTTCTGCCACTACTGTATACTAGGAAATATTCCAGCCAAAAATAGAACCTAATAGAACCGAAGTGAATTTTGATAAAATTTGACACCAGGCCCATTATGCAGTGTATATTGACAACTAGTGGTACTGAAGTCAACCCGTTTGAGGAATATACCTGATTATATGTTTACCTTACTTCGTAAACAACATTTTCGAAGATATTATCGTTAAAAATTTCGTATGCTTAGAAACTTTTAATCTATCTGGGGGAGTCTATGTTCTAATCAATTGTTCGTACAAGAGAAAATAATATCGTGAAATCTAAAATCCGCCTTTAAATAAAACTCATAATTGTTAAACCTTCTTGAATAATAAAATTAAATACGTTCAAAGTAAAGTGTTTCAAATCTTATGTTTCAATTTAACAGTACAGTACATTTTACTGTACATTTTACTGTCGCTATTATTTTAGTTATGAGTCTTGAGGTTTTAATATTAATATAGTTGAATTATTGGAATTCAGAATTATTTAGGGCCAAGGCGTAGGGTTTTCGTTATGCTGTATTTAGAAGCAAACGCAATATAAAAAAACATAGTATTGTATTCATTCAATGATAGGGCTTCCGTCAAAACATGCTGTTAAGAGGATCAGCATACAACACCTCACCGGGTTTCTCTCTGAGGTTGTTATGTAAACAACGTTAAGTAAACGCTAGAACTATGCTGTGCTGTGCTTGGCGGTATTTGAGCACGATCTAGCGCATACATGTTTGCCAGTTAGATCTTTTCCTGCCTTGACCTACCCCGCATGAGGATGTGTGGCAAAAGTGAGTGCGTTTGCGAAACACTGCTTAACAAAAGCCCTTCGCTCTATTTCAAGCGCAGTGGATGTAATGCTTATATACGGAATTCTCGTGGGTCCTATTCTCGTTAACTATGGTTTTCTGGATATATGTACCAACTTTTCATCCTAGAAGGTACAGTGGGATAAGTGAAAAGTGTGGGGAAGAGAGTATGCGCACTCTACTGCTTCAGAAATAGTTACTCGTTCAAACTATTTCTGAAGTAATCAAAGTACAAAATTAATTTACACTCGGAAAAAAATAACCTATGTATTAGGCTTTTTGTCGTTTAGTCACCTTTTCCTTTATGGTACATGCAAAGGAATGATGGTTTGTTTTCCTCCAAATGATTTTCCTTCTTACTTGCACTCATTTGTTCTAAATGGCGCTGAAGTGTGCGTGCTAAACGTCACTATGCCTTATACAATTCCGTTGAGATTATGAATAGTGTTTCATTTCAAATTAGAAATATATTAGGGAAGAATCCTGGGGGGGGGGGGCTACAGAATTCTGGAGGGGGCCTGGCCCCCTAGGTACCCCCTGTAGTTACGCCAATGGATATTGAACCATGTATGCGAAAAACTTGATTGAAACCGAGCAGATGCGCAAACTACAGATAATAATTGAGTGTGGGAGGGGGGGGGGGGGGTTCCAACGTTTTTCTTCTATCAGTATTTAAAAGGGCGATTGTCTTTAAATCCTAATCCAATTCGTAAAAAACAAAAACAAACATTTTTCAGTTGTATATTTGTGTATTTTTACGATTTCATTCTACAAACACGTTCAGGCTTCCAACACTCCACTTGTTACATATGAAAAGTATTCGTTCGCTGGCTATTCTGTGAAAAATACTCATTCAAAACTTTATCCATGTACAAATCTTTTGCCATGTCCTTGTGGAAGTGCAATATGGCCACAGAATCCAGCCACTGTTGTCCCATGGTGGAGCGCAAGTATGTCTTAAGTCTTCTAAGTCCCGAAAATGACCGCTCAGGTGTTGCAGAAGATGTCGAAACCGTCACAAATATATTCAGAAATTTTACAAACTCTGGAAGAAGTTCATTCATATGCGGTTCTTTCTTGAAGTAGTGAAAAATATCTGAGATATTCTCAACACACTTGTCAGCTTCCTTCAAAGTTAGCAAAAACATTTCCCGATGCAGCAGCAAGCATTCCGGATCCACACCACCGTCATAAAAACTCAGAATTTTTGCTCTGATTGCGTCGTCTCCCAGCAAAAACTTTTCAATTTCACTTTGATATTTCAAAATATTTTCGATAATTTGCTGATACTGGGATTCATGAATCTCTTGATTGATTCTCTTCTCTGTGATTGTTCGTCTGGCTCGAATCGTTTTGTCACCCTCCTTTTTCGCGGCAACTTCAGAGATCCTACCTAGGCCGGTTTGCCTGACGATACTCTTTCCCAAACCTCGCAAAACTTCTTTCGACAGAAGCTTAAACTTGCCTTAAACGCTTCGATCATTCGGTATGCTTCCTTCAGACGCAACGATGATTATTACCATCAATGTAAAGTAAAAGTCGAATTTCTCCATCATTCCCAAAAACCCAGCAGCTTTTGCACCAGCATCAGCAGCATCACTTTCAGCCAAAGTCGTGAAAAATTCAAGCAAAGCGGAATAGTTTTATATAACAGATGACATGGATACGAATTTGACTGTCCATCTTGTTGGGCACAAAGGTTGCAGTTTGGTGGAATCATCTTATTCAATAGACTTGAACATCGCGAGCCAGCTTGGTGAATCCTTGACGAAGTTGATCAGATCCTTCACTAAGTTTAAGGTATCTCGGTAAATAGGAATTGTCTCTATGGCGTCTTGCGCCACCAAGTTTAAATGAGCAAAGCAGTCGAGAAACAAAACTCTTCTTTCAGCACCAAGAATCTTAGTTTGCACTAAATTTTTGCCACCAGCCATATTCCTTGCTCCGTCATAACACTGCCTCAAATATACTGTATTAACAATATATGTCACTTCACTTTTTTTTCAGGCGAACCTTTTTTTGCGCTTGTGGCGCCATAAGTGAGAAGCGCGGCAACTACTAAATGCACATGCTCAAACTAAATTATTCAGCTTTTGTTTTACCTAGCGTAATACTCCAAAAGTACCCAGCAGACAAATTGAAACGAATCACAAAATGTTAAACTAAGGTCCTAACTAAGGAAACGATTTCCGAACAACTTGCCGCAACTTCGACTTGTTGCCAGCTGCGAATGTCATGACAAAAGCAACTATGGTTTGCTGCAACTTGAGCAGGATAGGAAAAAGATCGTCCGTTGGAAAGAAAGCGAGATTTATGGCTTGCAATTATTATTATTGATAACCATAGAGTGATTATCAAATATTACAAAGAAGAGTTGCATTGATCCAATAAGATATAATTTTCGCTTTAAAATGATCCTCATTTCACGCACTGAAAAAAAACACTATTATTTTTTATCTTAGTTGGCATCAAATACGTTCGCAGCATTTTATTGTTGGCAAATGGTTGGGACAAACACATATCGACCTGCTCTTTTGTTGCTAGTTTTTCACGGCTTTTGAAGAAAAAATGATTCCTTGGCCCTAACACAACAATATCGGAAAAGGAACCGAATTTAAATCATACTTGTCAACCTGGTGTTGGTCACTTCCATTGCTAAGCAGCTCATACAAGATGATGTTTTTGATTTATGTTAACGGAACTAATTCAGTTGTCGCTGTGCTATTTCAGTCTTCGAACTCGTTAACCATACTTAACAGTAATGTGGTGTTTAAATCCAAGTAAAATTTCTTCGGCCTCCAAAGGTTTTCTGGCAAACGGATGCAAAATGAAAACTGCTCCCCTGCATCTTCCCTGCGCAAATTCAACAAATTTAAGAAATTACTTTCGTCAACATTGTGACCACGGATTGCCAGACCCTGGTAAGCTAAGTAAAACAGCGATGAAAAGATCTTTCTCAAACACGCCCGGTCAACAATCATTTCTCTCTTTTTTTTGGTCAGAGATCTGCACACAAACGTTACCTGATAACTGCCCTGTGACACATCGATTGCTCATGCAGTTTGAACTCTTTCACTCCCTTTTTCCAATGATTGAAACCCGATTTTTACGATCAAATCGACCAGCAGCTGGCGAATTTTCTAAATTTAGTACAGTATTTAACTGCTTCGATTTTTATATTATACTTACTTCCGGATGGATAAATTTTCAGCGTTAATTTCTAAAAAAAATCGTTGCTTCAAAAAGGTAAACAATTCTCGAGTAATCCATGTTAAGGGCCTAAAAGCCATTTGTAAACAATGACTTTAAATGTCGATTTCTCTAGAATCTTGAATCACTCTCGTGAAATAAAAGCAGCATCTGGTAGAAGAATGTTAGTTCTACCATATGGAGTAGCTGTATATAGTAGGATTCACGTGGTTCGTGAGAGATCAACGTTTAAAGCCATTGTTTACAAATGGCTTTTAGGCCCTAATCATGAATTACTCGAGAATTGTCAAATCAGTACAATCAACCGATTGATCCAAGAATGTTATCTGCATCAATGCTGAAAGCTAAATGAAAACCTAGTCAGAAAGCTCTTCCATATTCCTTCATCAAATTCAAATTAAGAATGAGCCATACGCCCAGTGCAAATAAAATGGGTAGGTATGTAAAGCTTAAATTTGAAATGCCGGTTGATGTGGATCATGAGGTCATGATACAGCCTTCGAAAATGGGCTTTTCGATGCAAATTGTATTGAGGGGGGGGGGGGGGGTCAAACAGTGATTCACCTTCCTTTTTTTGGAATACTTTGCATTAACAACACGTACCTTTATAATAGGACGAAGTTGATCTGAAATGCAATGGAATACTTTTTTCTAAGAAGCATTTTAATCAATTAAAGAATTGCTATAAAATAAGTGAGCACGATCTGGAATAAACCACGAAAATCACATTTCACTCCACATTTGATCAATATTTTAAGCGAGAGCTTCCTGAACTAGTTCTGGAGAATTTTCAAATCTTGCAGATTCGCAGATTCTCGCGTTTTTCCGTACCGAATATCACCCATTCAAAATGGCCATAAAGCTACGTCAATTTAAAAAAACAAACAATTTACGAAAGTAGATAATAAATTAATGTTGGAAATGTTTCAAAGCCATCCCTGGAAAGCTTTTGAATTTTCAAAAATCGTTTAACAGCGATTGAAGTTTCGTATGGAATCTTTACTTTTTCAGAATGGGGAATGTTTTATTTTCAGTTTTTATTCAAAAACGCTCTTAAGTTGAGATAAAAACTGGAGGCACCTTGAACACACCTGGCACTTTTTCATGAAGTGTTTGAAATAAACTGGGATTAAGTTAGGTTAAAATGAGAAAGTTTTTCAATTTTGAAGTGCGGCTCAATTTTTAAGTATGATTTCACACTTTTCAAAGTGGCACCACTGTTTGAAAGTGGGTTTCAGCAATTGAACCCATTGAGATGGAGGCGCACGTAGCTGATGAAACTAATATAATTAGAATGTGTAATATTCTTGTGATTTTCACCTTTTAGATGCATGCTGCCTTGGAGAAATTGATTGGGAAGCGTTATATGGAAAGTTACTGTCTTCAGCAATGTTATTCAGCTTCCATATATTGTTGTATCTCGAAATCCTGGCCATCTAGGAAGACGCCATCTCCGACAAAGTTGTTTAGGTGGTCACCTGGAGACCATTAGTTGATGCCTGACGCCATCTTGGAATGCAATATGACAGCTTCTGGAAAAACTGAAATTACTGTCAAAAAGCCCAATTATATGACTATTTTTGGATCAGCATCGGTCAATGGCTAAATCGATGTCCGATGCCAATTAATAATCCATGATGGTGACTTCTGTTACGGAAAAACTGAGAATACTGTCAAATACCTGAAAACCAATATTTTGGATCGGAAACGGCTTTAATCTGAAATTGATGTCGACGCAATTTCGGAATTCAAGATAGCGGATTCTAAGTTCGAAAAAATTGGAAACTTTTGGAACGCAGACGGCGTTTAGAAATCCAACTGGTGGCTTCAGTTCCGGAAGAAGTGTTTAATACTGTCAAAAAGCTCGCAAATGGATAGATACTTTTGGAGATTGTAAATCAATGTTGGATACCATTTTGGAATCCAATATTATGGCTAATTTTTCAGAAAAACACGGAAATATTTACATACTATAATTGTTATGTTTGTATTCTCCGTGCATGGAGTAACAATTAAGATGTAGGGGGAGATGTTCGCTTATCACCATGAGGCCCCAACAATAACAGAGGGTGTACAAATAACCACTAGCTAGAACCATCACAAGCAATATGTTTTTGCATGTGAAGGTGGATTTGTCCGTTCCTTCACCTACTCCTTCACTCAACTTTCGATACTTCTATTCAATTTTCACAACCTGCCGTACGCTGACGGAGCTATCAACACTTTCTCTTCAAATCTTTCAGTTCTTGCAAACATTACTGTCCACTCTTGGTGCCTCATGTTGATGAGAGAACATCTCTTTCTACAACGGAATTATTGTCAAATATCCTGAAATATGGATACTTTTAGATCATGAACGGCGTATAAAGGCTGGTAATCGATGTCTGGCGTGATTTTTGAATCAAAGAAGGTTGCTTCTTTATTGTAAAAAAATATATTAACTTGGGCTACGGCATATACAAATTATACGAACGTTTTTGAAGACGTTCAAAATTTACCTGTTCACGTTAAATTTTGCACACCAGAACAATACAAAAAATATTCACACATAATTCATCAAAACCGATGGTTTATTTTGCCATAATAGAGTTATATCTACATTAGAAACAGATGTTAATCATTCTTTCTGTTAAATTCTCGATCTTTCTGTGGTTCACCCGCCATCAGGTTCCGTACGGTATCCTCAAACACGCCAGCCATAACGATTCTCCACCTTCTCTTGAAATCATCGTTACCATTTGCACTCTTCTTAGTTTCGAAGAGTTTCGACAGCTTAGTTAGAGCTGCCAATGTACCTTCTCTATTGAGGCGAAGTTCTGAATCAGTTTGGTGGATTGGCTGCTTTAGCACGTCCTCTTCTCCTTATACACATTCAGATGGATTTCGCAAGTGATAGGGCCAAATCATTCGGGAATGACCTATATGTCGAAAATGCTTGACATCTGCGTTCCTGGTAGGCGAAAAAGTCGACCCGAAAGCTGGTTTAAAGCATTCGAGCACGTATGTCTATGCGTCATTATGATAAAGAAAATGTTTGCACAAATTGGTGTTAAGCTCTAGCACGACTTTTGCAGTGAAATTTCTTGTCATCACGATTGAACTTTGTACTTCGTACGCCTTTAGTCCTTGCCTTTGCTTAACTTTGAACGTATGATTTTGACTTCCAACTTTTGCAAAATTTCGCACAGAAAGATTGGGATTTTCTCAATAATGGCTATCACCTTCTTGTCCATTTAACGGGAGCATATTTTTCGAATTTGTTCCATCCTACCCTTCTGAAAATTGTGTATCATTTGTATGGAAGTTGAGAGTCAGTTTTATGAGAGCCCCTCCTTCCAGATATGGAAGGGGTCTCTTCTTATCATAAGAAGCTTCTCTGGCCCCTCCATACAAAATTTCACGTCGACCGCTATAATAGTTTTCGAGTCTATCAGGTTCAGACAGACAGACTGAAATTAATTTTATAGATATATAGATAGATGTTCACCAATCAAATCCCATATCCTGTTAAACTAATTAAGAGCGGATTGTCCTAAGCATAACAGAATCTGAGATCGTACAGGTATGCAGGATCAAACCGCCATTAGTACAAGTATCACTCGACCCTTCGATTTTCATACTCACTGAGTTCCTAAATTGCTCAATAATCACACGAGAGCTGTCAACACAAAAACTAACCATCGCTCACTACGTACTGGTGGTCAGAGTTGAAGCCAGGACTACAAAGCTTTATCGGTGACATTCTTTACTTGATTAAATAAACGAGGTTCGAATCACACGTGATCCGTAGTCACACTTTTTTTTGTTCTTTTGAACTCAAGGTGTGGTTTGATTTCCTAAAAATAGTGTACAGTCTGGTGATATCAACTAGTTCAAGTCTAGTTCCGTGGTAAAGTTAAAGATCTCTGAGAGAATAGAAAGTAAGAGTCTGATTAATCAACAAAAAGGGGAATTACTTTCAACATCAACTTCAATTAAATTTTAAAATATTGTCAACAATGAATGCCACTTGACAGTGAAATTCAAAAGACTCTTGCACTGTTACTTGGTATGAAGTATTTATCTCAAAAATAACTTCAAGGTTGGGGTAGTTAAAAAAAACCATAATCTACCACAAAAGCCAAAAACAAAACAACACAACCCGATTGATGATGGAAACTACGAGCTGGTGAGAGATTAGCCATTACCAAGTTGAGTCACTACAAAGTGATAAAAACTGTTACCTTGAAAGCCAAAAGGACCAAAAGTAATTCACAGACACGAGGTCCTTGACATTTATAATGAAACTCTTTGATGTCGTAAACAGTAGAACAGTAGAATCCACCAAACGGTCCTTCTGTCATCAGACGACGAGCCTTTCGAGCTCAGAACAGTCCATATCGATGCAATCCTTTGGTGGGCAAAAAGGGAGAGAAAAAAAAATACGACGGATAACAAACACCGGGGCCAATAACGACCGTGTGTTGCTGGTTATTGCACCGTCGGGTGACTTGGGGTGTGCTTATTATACTACCGTGACGCAAGGCTCAATTGATCAACTAGAAATTCAATAATTGGAGATTTTGGATCTCTGAGTAAATTTATGTAATTAAGTATCAAATGTATATCATTTCTTTATGTCATAAATTCAACGATATTCAGCAAATTTATGTAGCCATCATAATGATCAAATTATTTAGAAGCAGTTGAGACATTATTCATCAATTTATAGTTCAATATTTGAGCGAGATTTTCGTTTTCTCACTTTTTTCGCTGTCATGATTTCAATGATGTAGAAGGAGATGTTCGCTCATCACCATGAGGCACCAAGAGTCGGTGCGAATCAAAACAAACCCAAAAAAGGAGAGAGTTCCTCTCCCATGTGCGCATCAGTAAACAGAGTGCACACAATAGATCGCTAAGAATAAACTATACAAGCCACAGTGGTACATGAGCGTCTTTCCATGCGTCAATTTTTGCCTGTTGAAGTGGCGGACTTGTTCCGTCGCTACAACCTACCCGCAGTGGGATGTTAAGCAAAGATTGACGTCCATGGTTCGAGTACCATTGGATACATGCCCTTTCGCTCAATTTTCAAAAACATCTGTTAATTTTCCTACCTGCCGCACTCTGACGGACCTTTCAACACTTTCTCTTCACATCTTTCATTCTAGCCAAAAACATTGTTGTTCACTCTTGGTGCCTCATGGTGATGAGCGAACATCTCCTTCTACATCATAATCGTTACTCCTCGCACGGAGAATACATAACATAACAATTAATGTATGATTTTAATGGTTAAGCTGACAGATTACCCTCACGATCTCAAATGACCTAACATTGGGTAAATTGGATCGGTATGCCTAGTAATGCATTCTGGACATAAAGAAAATAATCATGCTTAATAAATTAACTGTTCACATAGAAAAAAAGATGTATAATCTAACTTCCATAGTGGCACAATTGATAAAATATTCCTGAAAATATTTGCGCTAGTATGTATGACTACAAAAAGTCAAGATCTGAAAGTTATAAGTTAAAAGCTCTATTGCAACTCATAAAGCCCATTTCATGAACGCGAGCTTTTCAGAGCTTGAATTTAAATTTTTTTTCAAAACAGACGTTTTAATTACAATAACATAATAATTTGTTTACAAAAGGTTCATTAAGCCTACCCAGCAAAAAATTCTTTGCAATTAATGAGCACCCATGTTAATTAAATGTAGAATTATAGCTTCCAGAGCTGACAAAAAATATAGTCGTTTTGCTTTTAGGACAGTTTTTATTTCATTCCCTTATTATCGAGATTTTCAGCCCTGTGTTGGTTCATCTCCCGCGTCGTTGTCACTCAAATACCTTTTGAGTATTTCCCTAACTTGTCCGGGAGTGAGAGTCGAACTCATGACTTTGACGTGAGAGGTATGGATGTTAACCAATACGCCGGGGTCCCTCCATTTAAGACAGTTTTTGAAACAGAACGAAAAGCTTTTAAATGATTACTTGAATTTGGTTTAAAAACATGATATATAAGCTATTTATTATTCTATAGTTCAAGCATTAGGGAAAGTTAAAAAAAACTTGAAATAAAAGCATGTTACTCCAAAATCGATATCATTATATAATAGCTAGATATAATTATTTAAAAAAAAACTTTTAAACAATAATCAATAGACGCATTGTTCAGCTTTACAACTATACCAGGGTTTGTTTAGTGTGCTCCCAACATTAATAGGCTGCCTGAAAATGTCCATTAAATTTCCTACAGATGGAGATGATAATCGCCAATGTGAACCATTTTCTATGAGCTTCACTCCTTGAATGACGGCTTTCAAAATTTCAGCCATTTTTGTCCACGCATTCATTAGTGACAAAAAGTGAGAAGAGGCTGCGGAAACCAAAGCCAAGCTGAATAAGTATTTTCCAGAATCTGCTCCGCCGATTCAAACGATTCATAAGTGCTTTGCTGATTTTCGTCGTGGCCGTATGGGGTGACTACTACAGAGAACGCCAAATGGGTCACTACTAAAAAGAACGTCGATAAAATCCATGATATAGTATTGGAGGATAGAAAAGTGAAATTGGGAGAGCTACCCAGGTAACCAATAAGCATTGAAATATGCACTATTCTGCATCATACTTGCATTTACGATTCTGTTTGCTGTACATAGGCAGAATCTTGTTGTAAAATAGCATACGGAAGTTGCCAGTAAGAAGCCTGATATCTGCATTTTTGTTGCTTGTAATATTATTAGAAGAACGCACTGAAAATGCTTATTTAAAGCTGTTTACAAATCGATAAGTGTCCGAATTTCCGTAGTGTTTCATCATCTCGCTTACTCCTGCATCAGGACTATAATAGTCCTCTCTCCGGTGATTGAATCATCTTCATCCAAGTTCTGCAAATCCAACTGTTAACATTTGGAAACAACTTTAATTAAGCATTTTCAGTGCGTTATTCTAATAACATATCAAGCAACAAAACTGCAGATATCAGACAGCTAGCATTACGGTAGCTTTGCGTATACTATTTTACAACATCTGTGCATTCAGACAACCAATATACAGCAAAAAGAATCTTAAATGCAAGTATGATGCAGAATTAGTGCCTATTTCAATGCTTATTGGTTACCTGGGTAGGGGTCTAAATAAAAAGCAAACGTTCATCATCATCAGTAAAGGAGATGAAAAACAATGATAAGAGGCAAAACGGGAAAAGGAATCAAATCTAAAATTGAAAATGGACTTTTTTTTTCCGTCGCATTTCTCAATCAAGCATTTAATCAGCATTCTAAAAAAAGCTAAACTCCCCAGCAGCAGAACAACATATCATCTGCCGTCATCTGGCCTTCGTCGTTTGCCATCGTTACCAATTCATTGCTAACAATGAATGACATATTGTCGACATAGACGTCTTCTTGGTGGTGGTCCAGCACTAAATTGGCCATGCTTAGCGGGCCAAAACTCTGCTTTTGAATCGGCATTTAAGGTGAATATAATGCTCATAAGGCGCATTATATCGCTTAAGTCGTTAAGACGCACATAGGCCGCTACTTACGGGCTCTCATTGCACGCTTATTGGTTACCTGGGCAGCTAATGCTTTGGGCATTTCAATGGAAACGAGCTGGCAGCATCATGGAGTCCGATTGCGGCGCGTGAAGAAGCTCTCGCGCGCGATGGGTCCGCGTTTGTTTACAATGGACCAAAAACGCATTCGTGTTACAAATCCTCTCAGGAGGAATTTGAGCAAGTTTACACGCAGTCCGAAGGAGTTTGTGTGCCGATTCGCAACCATGAAGGAAACTTGGATCCATTACTACACACCGGATCTCATAGCAGCAGGCAAAACAGTGGGTTTCACCGGGTGAAAGTGCTCCGAAGCGCCCGAAAACGCAACAATCGGAGGGAAAGGTTATGGCCTCCATGTTTCCTGAATGTGTCTAACGGTGAATTACGAACAAACAATTTTAATAGCTTTCGAAATTTCGATCACGCTCTGTGAAACGTAGCAACAAACTTTTGTAAAGTCTGTTCACGTTAAATTTTGGACACCAAAATACTAGTACCAAAAAAAATGTACACATAATTCAACGATTGCTTATTTCCCAATAATAGAGTTATATCTATAGTAGAACCATTTGATTAAGATGTAAATTATTCTTCCTGTAAAATTCTCAATTTTT
>JASCZW010013313.1:0-26024 GCA_034211315.2 Aedes japonicus
AGTAATTTAAATCTGTTGCAGGAAATTTTTAGGCTTGTAGGTAATACTCATTGGCGTAACTACTAAGGTGCCTAGGGGCCAGGCCCCCTCCAGAATTCTGTAGCCTCCCCAGGATTGTTTCCTAACATATTTCTAATTTGAAACGAAACACAATTCATAATCTCTACGGGATTTTAGGGTTTTTCTCAGTGTAAGTAGTTTTTGTACTTTGCTTCCTTCAGAAATTATTACTCGTTCATACTAACTAGTAAAGTGCGCAAACCCTCTTCCCCACACTTCATTTAACCCACTGTTGTACCTTATAGGATGAAAAGTTGGTACATTTATCAAGAAAACCAAAGTTAACGACAATTAGATCCATGAGAATTCCGATATATCAACATTACATCCATTTCGCTCGAGAGTTTGCGTCTGTTAAAATGTTTTGAAATTGAAAATATCTTCTCAACATCATGGGATCCCAGTAGTGAACAGTCATTTTTGCTAGAACAAAAGATGTGAAGAGAAAGTATCGATAGGTCCAATAGAGCTCGGCAGGTTGTGAAATTGAATAGACGTAGTTTGAAATTGGACGTAGGGCTTTTGTTAGGCTGTATTTCGAAGCAAACGCTCACACTTTTGCCACACATCCACATGCGGGGTACGTCACGGATCCGCCACCTTGACTGGCAAAAATGTATGCGCTTGATCGTGCTCAAATACTGAATGGTTCTAGCGATGTGAAATATTTGTTTTTACACTCCTTAAAGACCACATCCCAAGTAACATCTTTGCGAAAACCATCCAGCATTATTAAGTTTTATTTAAGTTTTATGAAAGCCACTAGAAATCAATTCAATTTTATTATGGCAGCAGAGGTGCCAACAGGTTTCGAACCAACCAGGCTTATAGGCGAATAGCCCAGAGGCTAAATACATAAAAGGTAAAAAAAATAAAAAAAAAAAGGTTTATAAGAACCTACACCGGCTTCTTTACAACAATCTTACAACCTTGACTTCTGAAATACCTTTTACTCCTGTCAAAGGTTTTATTTTGACTTTATAAACTCATAAAATGCCGTTTTGAAATGCTGTTTTAGGACTCAATCAAATTATTTGATTATGGTCAGTTGAAAAAGCATTTTGAACCCATTTTGCCTCCAGTAAATGCATTAAACGGCTGATTGGCATAGAGGAAAGCTACCAAATGACCAGATAGTTTTATAGTAGCCATTGCTAAGATAAATTGGCTTTTTGCAAAACCGTGAATTCTTCCAATCGCCATATTGGAATATATGATATAATTGAAATGTGGAAAAATAAATAGACCAAATTTTAAATGTAATACAATTGAACTGTAGATCAAATACCAACTTCGGAATTCTTTTAGATAACCTTGGTAATTCCATCAGTTTTCAGGAGTATCTGTGATTAATTTATTGAATATATTTCTTTCAGTTTTGTTTTTGTTGTTGTAAACTCACGCATAATTTCCGAGGCGCATTCATTTTCGGTTCCTATCGTGCAAATATTCACCATAAGATTAAATGCGCATATGATTTGGAGCATGCTACGCGATAGAAAAAACTCAATTTGTTTTGGATATTTTGCTATCAAACATAATTTCCCGCAACACTAGAACTTTTTTCTTCGCCATTATTTACTGTTGAATGAATCAGAAGACAGGAGAATCGAACAAAGCAGAACAACAAAAACCAACCACAATATCGCCGAGAAGTTTGACAGCTGTGGCCATTTGGCCCTATGCTGGTTTGAATAGCAGCCAATAGATTTTATGATGGTTCTCAAGTTGTCATAACATCTTTCACTAGCACATTTTTTTAATCTTAATGGCCACAGAATGGTTTTATTAATTTGTTTTCACAACTGTCTATAGGTGGGCCACTTTGTACAACATTTCGGCTTTAAAGATGCATAGAGGAGGTGTTGGTGGACAAAACAGCTTTGAATGTAGTTTCATCAACAAAGCCGGGAGGAGTGCTATACGGCTGGAATAGAACTGAAATTGTTACTTGGGATGAGATGGAAATTAATTTCCAATTAGACGTTTTAAAGCCACAACTTCTTATTTTTAACAGTAGACTCATATCTAAAATAATAACGACAGCAAAATGTAGAGCCTGTTAAGTTGAAACATAAGATTTTAAATACTAGTACGTTTAGTACTACGTTTCAGTAGTTTTAAAATCTTTGTACGTATTTGAATTTGTTTAATCAAGAAGGTATTTTAATAATCAGTTTTAGTAAAAGGCGCATTTTAGAATTCACAATATCATTTTCTCTTGTACGAAAGATTCAGTTGAGTATAGACGCTCCAAATGAAAAATTAAAAGCCTCGAAGCTAACGAATGGACATAAACAAAATATAGAGATAGAAGTTTATTCATTACCGATAATATTTTCGAAAATGTAGTTTTAGAATATAATCAGGTAAATTCCTGAAATCATAACATTTGTTGGGGTTGACTTCAGTACCACTAGTTGTCGATATAGACTAAATAATGGGCCGGTATGTCAAATTTTATCAAAATTCACTTCGCTTTTATCATAACAGTTGTCTTACATTTATTCTCAAGATTTCCTTAAAGGATTTGATTTTCAATCGAAAGGTTCTATTTTTGGCTGGAATAGTTCCCTGTATACAATGGTGGCGAAAATATTAAATACATCTACAGTTTTACATACAAAATTGTCATATTTGACATTCTCTAGGTCAGCACTCAAAGGATGGATTGAGCTGAAATTTGAACTATAGCAAGACAATAGAAGTAACCTGAACTTCAAACTGTGTTGAATTTATAAACTGTGCTTCAAAGTTTTCAGAATTACATTCGACCACCATCTTAGAAACTTTTAAAAACATTTATTTTCATTTACGAAATAGTTTATTTCATAAGAATGAACTATTTTACCGAAGAATTCATTCTTGTAGAACTTTTCAATTTCAAGTAATTTAAAACTAAATTTTTGCCGAACCTTCTAACAAAGCGAATCTGATGCTAGTTTGAAGACTTGTCATGAAAATTTAAAAATTCAAAACGGCGCATTTGTTATATTCGCCTACATTGTAGCTGTTCACATTCTTTTGCCATACCTTCAAAAACTTTCGAAAAATGTCCATGGAATCTCGATACCCTGGAATACTTTCAATGTCAATCAAAATCTTAAATTACCCATGGATGGTTCTTTCAAACTGCCGTGAAGTTCTCAGTAGGTTTTTGATGAAATAATTCTCCTTCAAATTTTGTTAACTCTCTTTAGAAATTTAGTTCCATATGACTTATAAATTTTCATTGTGTTTTTCATAGAATTCCACATTAAAACAATTTTGGTTAATGATTTGCGCACAGAACATTCAAAGAGTTATTTAAAAAGAAACTTAAATCGAATTCCACTGAATGGTTGAAAAATATCCACATTGTGGAAACTGAAAAAAAATCTCTGAATTTTTAAATTACTGTTTTTTTTAAATTCAGTAATATAGTTAGTTTAATTAGAGAAGTAAAATTTCTATGTTAAGAAGTGATTGCAGTTTCATTTTATGTAACAATTGATTTACAGAACTCCGTACAATCTGGACAAATGAACAAAAGTAAACATGAAAAATTAAGAGATATGTAGGTATATCCTAATACTTCAGATATTTAATTTTTTTCAAGAAAGCATAGTCGTGGAACAGGTCCCAGGTTTTTCCATTTTTTTAGTTCATTTCGATAGTTATTTTAAATAAAATTTGGAAACCTCTAACCACGGTATTAGGGACACCATACCCCAGGTATTTTTAGACTTTTCTGCAAAGAGCAACTTTAGGCTAATAGCTGCATATCAAAACGCTTAACTTTTCTTCTTAATTTTTCGCATAACTTCTCAGCCATGAGACGCATAAAAACATGACTGAGAAGAACCATGCCGCAGAACCGATTTTCAAATCTGGCTAATAAGTATTGGGAACGGAGTTGGAGTTGTCCAGGAATCAGTATCAACCGACACAATTTTGAAGATTCAAAACGCGTTTTCCAAACCAATCTAAGTTTTGATATAAATTTAAAAGTTGAAGTTTTAAGATTTTTAGCTGAAACATATAGATTCAGGACTATTCTCCGCCACAGATTCTCTCAAGGCATTTTGACTCACCGAGGCGCAGAATAGACCTAATTACTCGATTAAACCTGTTTTGATTCATCAATTGAAATAACCTGTCCCCAACAATTACACGGCTTTCGTCGCTCTTTTCAACATTCTTATAAACGAAAAAAATCCATCGCACAGGCTCCCTCCAGACTAATTGTCGAGCTCGGCCAATGGTAATACTCGAAGAGCAGAGAAAAAGACCGGGTAACAAATCGATAGAACTAATTTATTATAGCGATCTTGACGGTTCGGATATAGATTATGTTTGATCCTAGTCTTACATATTTATTTACATATTAATTAATTTAGCTAATTTATGGGCTCTTCAACTGTGATTAACTTTTTTATTAAATTAATTTAATGACTTTAGTCTTAGATTTTATATACAAATGTATACGGATACATCTGAAACGTATGGTTCCGGTCAGTTAGCACCAAAGTGGACAATTTTGAAACGTCAAGTATTTGTACCTCGTTGAATGGCTCCAAAATTTATGGGTTTGAAGAGTGATATCCAAAAAATCATACCATAGACCAACCAGGACATGTGGCCCCATCCAGATACTTTGGAACCGATTCTCGTAGTGACAAAAGATTCATAATCAGAACCAAAATCAGAATCGATTGCATTATCTTCTGGTTCTGACTCAACTACTTCGTCATCTGAAGATCCAAAATCAAAATTATCATTGATGATGAAATTCACCTGAAAGAAGTAATAAAACATGTCCATTTTTTAATCCAATTGATATATTTTTTATTAAGCTGGTAATATGGAACTGATTTTTTTTACAAAGAAACCCCCAATTTTTGCAGTACTTTTGTAAATACTAGGCTGCCTGAAAAGTCCCTTTAATTTCCTACAGATGGCGTTGGTAATCGCCAATGTGAACCATTTTCTATGAGCTTCACTTCTTGAATAATGGCTGTCAAATTTTCAGCCATTTCTCTCCACGCATTCATTAGTGACAACAGTGAGAAGAGACCGATCAGCAAGTTTTTTTTTAAACGGAAAAATGAAAGTTTTGAGTTCTGATAAAAAAAAAAAAAAATAGACGCAAGAAAACGGCTGCCGAAATCAAAGCCAAGCTGGATTAGTATTTTCCAGACTCTGCTCCGTCGATTCAAACCTGTGTTACAATTTGAAAAGTCTAAGGGTGGGAAAGGAGTGTAAAGGTTGTTCGCCTCCCTGCGGTGGAAACGTTAAGCTGCCCTTAACGGCTAAACGGATTATGGAGGAAGCGCCATACGGTGCGAGGTTCGGCCGGTACCGTAAACGGTCGGGACAGGAAGATCCCGGACGATATGGAAGGCCCCTTCCTCCCAAGCATCCCGAATCCGGTTGAGGTCATGGATCATCTGGATCGGATCCACGTGAGGTCGCAGGAGCTAACAACTAGAGACCAATGTAGTTATACATAGTTGTATAACAGTTGTTTATGCCGGCCATAGCCATATCTCTCACCATTACAAATGCCCTTCACGTCCTTCAAGTCCATGTTTACAACCGTCATGGACCGGTATCAATACGAAGACCCAGCATTAAAGTTGTACCATATGAGGAATTATCTGGTTGGGCAAGCGGCTGGTATCATCGTTCAGGATCTAGTCAATATCAATGACTATGATGCTGCGTGGATGGTACTGAAACAGAGATTCGAGGACAAGCGGATCATCATCGACAAGCACGTAGAGAATCTGTTGCATAAAAAATGTGGAAGCGTTGAATAACCTTGATCTGTCGGTCGCTGGGCTTGGGGAACAGATGCTGGTGAATCTGATCGCAGTGAAGATGGTCAAAAAACTAGGAGGCTTGACAGAAGAAAGAAGTTCTACCAACCTATGCTGCCACGCTGGAGTTTGTGCAAGAACAGTGTCGAATTTATGATAAGATCGACACGAATCCGATGACAGAGAGTGTTGAATCGAAAGTGGTCACACGCTAGTGTCATAAGTGAATCGAAAAATGAACAAAAGTGTCAAGTATGCAAGGCACTGAACTGTATACATCCCTTAACAGAGAAGCTATTAGGTGTGCAACTAAGTTCCCGCTATTTAGCAATAGATGGCGCCAGTAGTAAGTGCTGGTCATATGGTAAACAAACCGCTTTGCCAAATCAGTGATTTTGGTTTAGTGTTATATATTTTGGTTGTTTGAAGATGTCTAGGCACGTGCTAAATAATCGTCATTTGCGGGAAGTGTTGATTTTCTTCTTTCATTCGAAGAAAACGGCGGCTGAAGCACATCGAGAGCTCCAAAAAGTTTACGGTGATGCTGCTCTGAGTGAAACAACGTGTCGTGATTGGTTTCGTCGCTTCAAAAACGGTGATTTCAGTGTTGATGATCGTCCGCGTGAAGGAAGGCCAAAAAACTTCGAAGACTCTGAATTGGAGGCATTGCTCGATGAGGATCCGTGTCAAACGCAAGAAGAGCTTGGTTCAGGATTAGGAGTTTCCCGCCAAGCCGTTTCTAAGCGATTGCATGCGTTGGGAATGATTCAAAAGCAAGGAACTTGGGTTCCTTACGATTTGAAGCCGTTGAGATGTTGAGCGTCGTTTTTCGTCTGTGAACAACTGCTCCAGCGGCAAAAAGGAAGAGTTTTCTACATCGCATTGTGACGCGTGACGAAAAATGGATTCATTACAGTAACCCAAAACGGAAACATTCATGGGGACTGCCCGGGCATGCTTCAGCATCGTCGCATAGGCCGAATATTCACGCTGCGAAGGTTATGCTATGTATTTGGTGGGACCTAGTTGGTGTTATTTATTATGAGCTGTTGAAACCAAACGAAACCATTACCGGGGAACGGTATCGAACTCAATTGAAAACGGCCACAATACGAGCACAGACACGAAAAAGTGATTCTTCAGCATGACAACGGTCGACTTCACGTTGCGAACCCGTGAAAACCTACTTGGAAACGCTCAAATGGGAAGTCCTACCCCACCCGCCATATTCTCCTGATATTGCACCGTCCGATTATTACTTGTTCCGTTCGATGGCACATAGTCTCACTGCTCAGCAATTCCACTCATATGATGACATCTCAAAATGGCTTGATTCTTGGATAGCATCAAAAGACGAACAGTTCTATCGAAATGGTATTGACGTTCTACCAGAAAGATGGGAAAAAGTCGTAGCTAGTGATGGGCAACCCTAGTAGCACACTTGTTGCCATTCGGTTGAGATAACATAAATATGACTTGCTAAGTCATAATCAAGTTACTACAACTAATAAAGGTCGTAGAGTGCTACATGGGAATACTTTGAATAATTCGTTTGTAACCTTTATTTTCAAAATAAAGTTCCTTTTTCACCAAAAAACAGCGAGAACTTAGTTGCGCACCTAATATAATTGTCACTCAAGAAAATCGACAACCTAGGTGATGTTCCAGTAAATTTTGTCAAACAAATATATGGGATTCATGTTATTTTGCGTTGATTTTAACCTTTTACTTTTTTTATAATGTGCATATTGTTAAGTCAACCATTTCAATAATTGCTTTATTTTCCAATCTATGTTTCCCTTAATAGTGTACATAATTGATTAATAATGCAACTATGAGGATAAACAAATAAATAACCAAAACTGCATATTACATTTTATTACAAATTACAAAACTAAACATTCGCATTGAAAATGTTCTGAATTGTAATTGTAATTGTAATTGTTCAGTGTATAGTCCGTGCTTTCCTGCTAAGATTGCGTATCCGGGGACTCACCCCCAGGTCTATACACCTATAAGTCCTTCCCGTTGCACTCGTCAGCTCGTGCGATACTCTAGACTCACATGGGTGGTCGTATCCGGGTCCTCCACTGGGTAGGCGCAATTGTCCGTCCAGTTTCTGGTACATTAATTCATCTTTGCCTAACTAAAGTACTTATTACATAAAATATTTTGAGAAACCCATGTGTAAAACGGCTAGCCGGTAGTAATTTGTATAGCACTCAATTGGCCATAATAATTTGGAAACTCCGAACCGAATTCTTAAAAATATTATAAACATTAGAAACTTTTCATAATGAGACCGATTAACATGTCCAGGTTTATACCGTTTGAATTTTGAGTCTTAAAAACATCCCATAAACCCAACTTATTAAATATTTATTCAAACCATATGAAAACGTAGAAGGTGCCCTGCACTGGCCAACAATAAATTCTTTCTCAAGCATTCCCCTTAGCCATCTAAACCCAATACTTCATCAAATCCAAACGTTTCTGCTGGGAAAAAATAAAAATTGTCATTGTTATTGATTAGCTCCACCCTGCACCTAGATGGTTAAGGATAGGTGGAGATTGATAAGGAAAATTTAGTGAGAAGGAGTTACATTGAATTGTGACTGCAAAGAGACAAGCATAACAAAAAAAAACCAAACAAAACAAAATAGACAAAATAAAACAGGATATAAGATATTATCTTCAAAATTTGGAAGAAATAAATTATTTGATGCCTAACAAGAAACAGAATTGAGAACAAAGATATAAGTAGAATCCTTTCATTTCACCGGATGGTTAAAAAGCTAAGTCATTGCTCTGCAAAGATACTAAGAGTTATTGTTGTGGGCTGTCGATGATTGATTATAACTATGTGCTGGACACTATTGGCTGAAATGAGCATCGAACGAGAATAGTGAAAAAGAAGTCATTGAACAAATGACTACAATACCCAGTTGTTTATTAAGCTGAAGCCCATTCGAGCTCTATCAGAAGAACTCAGACGGATGTTCTTCTTAATAGCCCCTTAATCTTGAAGTTTTACTGGTCTATACTATCACTGTCACCCTTCCTTTTTACTGATTACATATAATGTTTGAAGGTTAATTATTTGTTTGATCTATAAACAAAATCATCCGAAAGTTCACTTCTATTTATCTCTTCGGCTCAGGTGCTCTTTATAACCTAACTGTAAATCTACCGATCCGATATCATGAAAGAAATTCCCACCGCCTAACATAAGAGTGGGCGGAATGTTACAACTTGGAAAAATTGTAAAAAAAATCGATGAATCCTCTCAAATTTAACACTAATATTCTGATGTTGTTTTGAGAAGGAAATAATTTCTCATCACCATGAGGCTCTAGGAGTAGACAGCATTTTTTTGCTAGAACAAAGTTGCTAAGAGAAAGTATTGATAGTTCCGTTAGCGGCAGGCTGTGAAAATTGAATAGAAGTTGTTTAATTGAGCGGAGGGCATTGTGAGGTAGTATTTCGAAACAGGAAACACAAACTTTTACCAAGCATCCCCCTGCGGGGTAGGTCAAGGCATGATCGAATGCACCACCTTGACTAATATGCTATTATAAATTTACAAGCTCAATAATGCATGCTAGTTTGTGGTTTGAAAAGTGTCCAGATTTATTAACAAAAAGTCTGGGCACTGATGCAGTACGGCATTCGAACTTTGGATTTGAAAACTTGTGTCGCTTAACAAATCCTCAAACAAATGTGCAAAAGCACGTTGGCCAATATTTAGTGTCAACTAGTGGGTACGTGTGCTCTACTCCAAGTTCCCCTTCTTTCGAATTCACCTTCAGTTCAATTTACCCATTGAGTTGGACACATCACAATAGAAAATACTGTGATGGAGCACGGACGTAAGGCTACTAGATGTATGAAAAATATTCTGTAACCTATTTAGGATTATATCTGAAAAATCCAAATTTGGCCAACACCCACCATTCACATTGAAAATGTTCCTAAGTCGGAAAAACATTATTGATTGAATGCCAATTTTATGCACTGATATTGGTGAACTATCAAGTAGGTAAATTTATTTATAACAGGGTAAATTGTTGATCAGCCTGATAACTCTCGATATATGCAACCGGAAAAAAAGCAATTTCGCTCCACGACGTAGGGGCGTTAGAAAACTAACGATTTTGTAATTCTGCAAGAAAAAGCATAAAATGAATTATAATTTTTGCTTACGATATCTATATTTACTTACGTTTCGTGTTCGCAAGAGGAAATCAATTCGTGCATCACTGCATTTTTGCAGGGATTTTTTGTTGGTTCCAGAGACTTACGAAGTAGATCCGTCGTAATACTCAGCATATCGACAAAATCAACTCCAAATTGTGTTTAAAAGTTTAAAAAACAGTAATTAAAGGTACAAAACATTAAACGGACTTAATCATCAAATTTCTTCAATAAATATTGGGTAATGTTCAACTGGGCTAGCATCTCTCACATTTTGACATTTTGTCCTTTCATCTCTAGAGTAAACAACAGAACTAACGCGAAATGCAGCTGTCAAAATGAATTCATGTGAGTACGTGATTTTCACGCAAGAGAGATGGGGCTACTGCAGTAAAAGTAGCTGGCGATACATTTCATATTCATCTTATTCGATAATAGTTACCTTTGTCAGATAAACTCGGATGAAAAAGCATTTTAAGTAATCTACGTGAATTTTACGTAGCAATGACGTAGATTATTTTGAGTGTATGAGAAAAACACTTAAATTTTACTGATAGATTCTATGTGTCCACACACAGATTTTTGCAATCTGCTTTGTACAATGAAATCTATGTGCAGGACACATAGTTCTTTTGGTTTCATCTAAAATCCATGTGTGGCCGCACATATCATTCAATTGACACACAATTTTCATTTGCCCTTCTAAAGGGATTATGTTTATGTGTGACAAATCAAATCTATTAGAATGACTTATGGATTTTTACCATTAATTATGTGCAGATTTTTTTTTCGTGTATAAATAAACAAGCGAGCTGAGTCGTGCCCGCTTACCACGTAAATTGTTGACCGCACTTCTCTTAAACTATGATTGTACGTACAATGCAAGAACAAATCTTTACTAAACATAACAGTGAACATAAAAGGCACATCATGAACTCTGGAAATGTGAAACATTTAAGAACAAAAGTAAGAAAAACGCTGAGCTGAAAAAGCGCGGATCTTGCTTCAATTGCCTGACAAAAGGACACCGTACCAGCGTCAAACGATTCTTCTGAAATTAGAACCTGATGACTATACATTTTGCGAGACTGAACGGCAACAACACACGGACTGAACGGCAATAGTCATGTCACAGAAGCCATGGACCTGTTGGTAATCCCCCTGGATCACTGGTGATTTGCCAGTAAAATCATTTGATGTCCCAGACTGGCCTATTTTGAGCAAGCAAGAATTAGATGAGGCCTACCAGAACGACAACTAAACTATATATAATGGATCCGCTAGAACGTGTAATGGGGTTTTTCGATTAACGCGATTTTGAGGTTTTGAGAAGGACATTGTCACCATTTTGCTACGATTGCGAGGATTTCAGTACATCTTCACGCTGGATGTCCCTTAGATGTTCCTACAAGTCCGCTTTCATCCATATCTGCGATTTTCTGGGAGTGCTGTCGTTACGATATTCTGACCGTGTACGAGCAACTGCCGGTTACGTATGGCTGGGAATCGTCGCCATTTCAGTATACAAGCAAACAGCTCTGGGTCATGGGAACGAATTTCCGGGTGCTGCCAAGGTCATCGGAATAGAAATATACATGGACGACATCCTGACGGGCGCTGATACTCTTGCTGAAGCGTGCAAATTTCAACGAGAAGTGAGCAATTTGTTAGCTAAATAATGCTTTTGGCGCGCACAAGTGGTGTGCAATCCACTCCGAAATTCTGCAAGTTGTTCCTGATTCACTACGAGGAAACTCCTCCGAGGTTACGGACGACAGCTCGAAGACGACTGTGAAAACGTTAGATGCGACCTGGAATCCACTTGACTGGTTTTCTGTGTCTGTTTCGGACGACCACTCAGACGATATCACCCGAAGAAAGCTCCTGAGTCAGTTGGCCAAGATTTTCGATCCGTTCGGTTTCTTCGGTCCAGTGATTACGATTGCGAAACTGATTCTACGAGAAGTTAGTATGCTGCAGAATGACTGAGACGATCCTGTCCCGAACGATGTTAGCTCCAACCTTTCGAACGGAAATGAAAGTTCAGAACGCGGTACATTTGCAGAGCTGGATTTTCTGGAACGGTGCATCAATTCTGGAACTGTGTGGATTTTCGGATGGTTCCGACTAAGCATGTCTTTAGTCGAATGTCGAATTAGAATGATGTTCATTTGCTGTGTTGCAAATGGCAACAAACGGACAAGGGATTTCTTTCGTTATTATAATATCGAAACCAGGCATTTGTGTCTCTTGGGGATGTTATAATTTTCCTGCAAAGTTTATGGGTATATAAATTAGTCAATAAGGGAAGGTCCATTATTTATGTCACGCAGTAGGGAGGGGGTATTTTGGAAAACATGACAATCCATACAAAAAAAAATTGAAGTTCCATACAAAAAACGTGACACGGGGCTTACAAAAAGTCACCTTTTGAGTGCCAAAATTAATTGACGTTCCCTACCCTACTTCTATGTTTACTTTTGTATAATATATGGATATAAGTGTGCGTAATATTCACTATGTTTTCAAGGGTGCAATAGCCGTAGTGCAATTTATAGCTATAAGTTTAGTTCATAATAAGTGTTTCTTTTACTCGCGTTTAGTTCTTTTACTGTAAGTTTATAGGTTTCAACTAGTTTTAAGGGCATAAATCAAAGCTGCAATTATCACATCAAGTTACTTCATTTTTGTGAAGTTATCTATGTTATACGTTCTTAACTCGATTCCATGTCTCTAGGTTTAGTTCTAGGTTTTAAGTATGCTATCTTAGCAGAAGTACTCTAGAATAGCAATAGCTTTAGGTTAAAAACAGTAATAAGTTAGTTTATGTCCATTTTACTTACTAGGTAAGGTAATTGTATCGTCAAGTATTTAGTTGGGAGTAAAGCAATTGTAAATATAAGATCAATCGGAGCCAGGCCACTGCACGATGTGTTTTCTGTTATTATCCTATTGTCCTATTGTTGTGTATCGTTACTTACTTCCCAACAAACATCGGTGTTGAATTAGAGCTTGTTCAAGGAAATTTGGAGAAGCAATTCAGCTGTTTCTTCTAGAATAGCTGAATAGCTTCTCCAAATTTGATTGAACAAGCTTTAATTCAACACCGATGTTTGTTGGGTTAGTCGATGACAGACCTTCCGATACCATGCTGTCATTGTCCGCGATGTGTCACGGGCGATTGGTGCAGAATTGGTCTCGCTCGATCCACTGTGGGGCACACTGGATAGTGCAGCTGCGCAGCCAGCTATGCAATGGCTAACATGCAGTAAGTCTCGAATATTGTCGACATCACCACTTCTCGTGCAGAGCTCTTAGCGGCTCAATTGCTCGCTAGCCTTCTATGGAAGTTTCTGGATTCTACGGAGTTGAACTTCGAGTCGATTAATCTTTGTAGCGACACAAAATGGTATTGGCCTGGATCAAGAAATATCCTCAAGAGCTGCTTACTTACATTTCGAATCGTGTAAATAAAATTCAGAAGCTAAATCAAACCAGCAGCTGGCGGTACACTCCCACGAACGAAAATCTAGCCGATTTGATATCCCGCGGATAGCAACTGAAAAAGCTGGTTGGATCGAAGATGTGGTGGAATGAACCACCCAAATGGAATGAACGAACTTCCAGAAATGCGGACTGGTGTTGTACTGGCTTTGTCTGCACCTAATGAACGAACTCCGTTTTTTGACAAGGTGAGCGCGTCATCAAGGTTGTGCGCTGCATGACCTACTTAGTGCGCTTTGTGAATTAAATAAAGTCCAGGAAGAAAGAGGTGGTGAAGGGACCACTCACTGCTCAAGAGACCGAGAAGGTGACACTGCTGGTAGTGCGGTTGGTTCAACGTGAATCGTTTCTATCAGAAGTTGCTGCATTGATAGACGGTGCTGAACCGAAGCATCGACTAAACGGATTGTAGGCGTTCTTGGATTCCGAGAATGGCGTTTCACGAGTTGGAGGACGTATCAAACGTGCTTTTATTCCCTGTGACAGCTGTCATCAGATGTAACTCCCAGCGAAGCATCCTATCACCGTAGCACTTGTACGATACCTGCACTTGGAAAACTTGCACATTGTGCAGAAAGGTCTGCTTGCAATCGTTCGGCAACAATTCTGTCCTCTAGATGTGAAAAGTACGATTCTGTTCAGATGACCCGAACGATTATACAGCTATAACACCAGCGCACTTTTTGATTGGCCGTGAGATGCAAGCCGTTGTCGAACCATCGTACTTGAATTTGAAGCAAAGTACTCTCTCCAAGATGGCAGTTGCTGCAAACCATGGTTCGGCACCAAGGTTCGGCACATCTGGAAACGGTGGACAGCGGAGTATTTACCGGAGCTCCAGAATCGAGTTAAATGGCTAAGCGTGAAGAAGATATCCCAGTGTTCTCTAGTCCTGCTCATGGATAAGAATACCACTACAATGGGCTCCGGGACGGATTGCTGCAACTTACGAGTAGAACTGTTAATGGGACAGAGTTCCAGTGGGCAATAAAGGAGGTTGGGGATGCTTGGTAAAAGTTTGTGTTCCTGTTTCGAAATACTACCTCACAATGCCCTCCGCTCAATTTCAAACTACTTCTATTCAATTTTCACAGCCTGCCGTGAGCTAACGAAACTATCAATACTTTCTCTTAACTACTTTGTTCTAGCAAAAAAAAATTGCTGTCTACTCCTAGAGCCTCATGGTGATGAGAAATTATTTCCTTCTCAAAACAACATCAAAGGAGGTTTGCTTGCTGCCGTTAGACGAACATAATTGAAATCCAGGGAAACAAACCATTATTCCTCTGCATGTGCCAGGAAGGGAAAGGTGACTAAACGTCAAAAAGCCTAATAGACACACCTATTTTCCACAAACAAACTTTGTTTTACCTATTCTCTACACATCTTTTGCACGACAGACACATACAAGAATATTTTTTTTATAATGTTCACTCTACTGCCCTGGGATGCATAGTTGACGTAACCACCATCAGTATGGTTGTTGAGAAAACGCGTTTTTCCGGGTTTAAGCTGAAATGCAATGTATACCAACAATTATGGACAAATGCTTCTGTCCATTTGATGAAGTTTTACTAATAGAAAGTGGGCCAGCAAGATAATTAGAATAGTTTCATTTTTTTATCATCTTTAAAACGCATACGCCAACTTATGCAAATAAACAGGCATATTACTGAACGTTTATTCTCATAGTTTGGCGTAAAAACCAGGCTGCTCTGTTCTGAATAATATGTCGTAAATTAGGCTTTCGCCAATTGGCTTCTCGAATACGAACGAAAAGTTTCAACCAGCAAAGCTCCCATTTTATTTTGCCGATATCTACCATCGGACTTAACAGTCCAGAAAATGTTCGACTCTTTGAAAGAGCGTCAGTTGGAAAAAAAACAAGAATGTTGCAGTTACAGTTTCTACTGTAAGGTGTTGAGAGACCTGAACATAAAATTTACCCAACTGGGGCATGAAGAGTGCGAACGTTGTCAAGCCCATCGTGTTCACGAAAAGCAGACAGGGCATTCTGCTAAAGCTGATGATACTGATCAGGGAGTATCAACAACGGACGAAGTCCAATGAGAGTTGTGTGGAAGGATCACGGACGAGCGATTGCTGGGCGAGATGAATATGATAGCGATCAGTTAAATGCGGAAATCAACAAGTCGGTCTTCTCGGTTGATCTTCAAAAGGTAACCTTTTATGCATATCAGTCGTTGTGAATTACTTATACCTCATTTTATGATTGTAGGTGGTCCAACTTCCAAGAATGGAATCATTCAAAGAAGTGATTTTCGCCTAGCACTTCCACATTTGTTCACTAAGAGCTTTTTATGCCAAAGCTGCCTCTTATGCGTTCATATCATTTTGTGGCCGGTACAACGATACTCGTTGTCCAGGGAAGTCGAGAAAATATCCTACTTGTAAATTTTCATGGACCGTACCGGGAATTGAATCAAGGCACCTTCAGAATGGTCTTGCTTTGTAATCCTACACGCATACACGCAGAGCTTTTGAAGACCCTAAGGAAGGCCGAGGTGGTGTTATGGCGGCCTTTTAATTACTTGGAATGCTGTGAGCTTTCGGAACGTGTACAATAAATGATTACGTCAATTTCAACACCCACTTACTAGTTCCTTATGCAATTTTACTACCTGTGGTTTTGATTATATATCAGAATTCCAGGCTCATCCCTTTTCACTTTCGCCAAGGAAAAAAATCCATCAATTCTATCCCATTTTCAACTCCAGATGCCTATAAAGGCAGTATGATGGATACAGTATCACTGATCGTAAGGAACCGGCCAGGTGTTTTTCAGAGTATATATGTAATCTCTAATCTGCTTTCCCTGGTGCATTCAACTTCGCTTACAGCCACCCGTGATGTAATATGTGGAGAGACGTCATTCATGCGACCAAATGGTGCTTACGCCAAACCGTTCTTTTCAATTTATCTCGCAATTTTTCGAAGAAACTTTTTTTGTTTTTACTTGGAGGCAATGTATTATAGGGTAAAGAATGCAAAAACCAAAAAAGTGATTTTCGGTCGTCTTGGCGCTTACGTCAACTATGCATCCCAGTGCAGTCTATCGAGAAAACGAGTCGGTTTTTTTCGCTCCTGAAAAGGGAAATTACGGATTCCGAATTCGCGTAACGATTACATTCCACTTATAGAAACAACAGATTCCTTGTAGGAAATCGTGTAAAAAGGACAGTACTCACCAGAAACTGAAAATTGGGACTGCAACAAGTAGGGAAGAGGAACCTATCTTGAGCTCAATAAGCAGACCTCCATAGGAAATCGGTGAATATGAACTGAATACCGAACACTGAGTACACAAGTTATTCACAATTTATTCGTTCACTTACCGTTAATCGTTGAGCAACACACAAAAAATTCGATTCTGATAATTTTCTTCCAATTTAATAAGGAAAAGTTGCCACTGCTATTTATCTATTTTAATAATATCACGAAAAACATTAATCCCACCTGTGTACGTATGTTAATTGTACTGATTTTAATCAAAGAAAAATATAAACAAGTTAACGATCATCACTACTGCACCCAAAAAAATAAACGTCAACAAAACTTTCAAAAGGGCCTATGCTGCTTTAAAAACATCACGGTTTCTATTGTCGCTCATATACTAAGTCGCACTTGCGTTGCGGTAATGGTACTTTGACTGCCGAGTTTGCAACAAGCCTAATTGTGGCGCTTTTTAGCCCACTTTGATTCGCGGTGTTATTCTATAAGTGTGACAACGCGAATACAAGGCCGATCTTACGTTGAATCGTGTCTGGGAGGAAGCTCTATTTAGTACATATAAAATGTAACACATAGCTTTATCAATCTTCAAGAAAATTTCAATGCGCCGTATAAAATTAAAGCAACTGAGAAAACCCACCAGATTGTATTTAGTGGGCAACTTTGGAACATTGGTATTAATTTAAAATAATGGCGTAACTGTTTAATCCAAGCAGCCAGGCTCCAGGCTTTTACGAGCTGTAATGGCCACTACAATCAATCTCACTATCAGGAAGCGATCAAAGGATTTGACATTTGTCTTGTGTCGACTAGTAAGTAGACGATCGAATGAAACAAGACAAACGTCAAACCGTTCGCTGCCTACCAGAAACTGAGCATGATTGTGGCGGCCATTAGCGCTCGTAAAAACCTGGATAGATCTCTTCTCGCCGACTATGTATTGACGCATTTCCTCAAAATTCCTCGCGGGTATACTGTTCTGTTTACTCCATCCTTATCGGAGATTACATTGTGACGTTTCGTGAGACGCGGTTGGTCGTTTATTCGCCGCGTGGAATTTCGTGAAAATGTGCATTTGGGAACTTTACAACAGCCACGCGATGTATCATGTTCAAGGAATCCGTCAATATCTGTTGCGAAAATGGTGTCAGAAATCACATCTTTGCGACAGATTTGGAGGATAAAACTTGTATTGACCTTACCTTTTAAGTTATAGCTAAAACGGAGCTAAATCGCATTGTTTTCCCAAGTTCTTCAAAGCTTTTTCCGTTGTTTCTGTCAGTAAGAACTTCGACCAGGCCCTTTTAAAAAAAATTCTAGTATGAAGTGGATCTTTTTACAGCACTTCACGTGTATTGGGTAGCATGCATATAACCAAGACACAATGAAAGGGTTTGTTTGTTATTCTTCCATGAGAATATAGACAACAAGACTCGCCATAACGTTGGGCATAGAATGCACAATGAATAATTGAACACGCACACAAGCGTTGATGTGTAAACTCCCGCTTCACTTTACTCAATTTTTGAGTACAATTGTATGCTATCTCTTCTTCTTTCATGGAAATATTACTCAATTTTCGTTAAAAAGTGGATCAACTCAATTTTTGAGTAGATCCACTTTTTACGAAAATTGAGTAACATTTCTGTGAGAGAAAATGAGATAGCATACAATTGTACTCAAAAATTGAGTAAAGTGAAGTGGGAGTGTATGCTATACAGTATGTGAGCAGTGCTGCCAAATTCAACAGAGATGGAAAAATATTATTAAATGTGGAATTTTATTTCTCGGTAAATATTGAAAAAATCTACAATTAGAAGTATGTTATTATTTATTTAATCTATGGAAATATAAAATAGTTCAACTTTGGGCGATTTGTAGCACTCCCACAAAATAGGTGATATTGAAGTAATGCCAAACCCATTTCATGCGAATAAGAGTCATAATAAAATAGTTTGGCAACATCAAGCGATTACGTCGATTGTAAACACGGTTCAGAATAGGTGCAAGCGTATTTAAATTAATGTGAAAATTAATCCCATAGTTTTCTAGTATTTTATCACGTATTCGTATATTCTCGTGTGGCTAGTGTAATAAATGGAGTGTGATTTTTATGGTTGGTGCAATTACGCAACGAAAATGTGTGAGGATATAGTGCAATCAAAGAGAAAACTTGGAGTCTGGCTGGAGTATATTCTCTAGTACGGTTAGATCAATACGACGAATTTGTAGTGCAAAGGTAAGAAATTGTGTTGAAAATCTGTCTGTTCATTATTTTTAAGAAATTTAAGTCTCCGAAATGTTTTTGTAGCTTTTAATTATATTCAAGACCTTATTTTATTTGTCAGGATTATATATTGTTGGTTCCTGCGTCCATTTATTGGAGAAATTAAACATCTTTTTACGTTTGAAGTTGGATGACTGCAGAATGTGGTTTATATATGTACTATGGTGAGCATAGGTTCCGCTTCCCTATTTTGACTGCAAAGACTTTAAAATTTAAAGTTTGGTCAATGTGACGAGAAACACTTTATTTGTCACAAATTTTTAATACCCAAGGAAGGTTAAGATAAATGGTTTTGGAATGCAGAGATGTTTCCCAAGCAAGCTAAAATTATAATTTAAATGAGAATGGAAAAAATACAATGTGATTTTCAGGTATACGATCTTCTGTCCTATCCGCCTCCCCCCACCACCCTTCGCTATTGTCAAATTGACAACATTGCGGAGGTTGAGACAACTAGCGTCAGCATGTTTCACCCGGCTATCTTTTGTGATCATATGACTCGTGGAGGCGTAAGGGTAAGGACTTGTGAGGACCGAAGGTGGGTTGCATTCTCTATAGAGGTTGTCAACAATTTGAAGCCCGTGTTCTAGTTGTCGAAAATTTACCTCAACCCAAAAACCACCTGCATTAATTTATCGAAGCTATTTGAATTTATTAGGTGCGCCTGCACGAATGTACTATGAAAGTATTTACAAAAGCTAATGCGTAGAATCCTATTTAAAATTAAACAAACCTTTTTTTTTACAACCAAATCAAGTGGATCTTAATATTCTGAACGGATGCTTAATACGGATAAAATCTGAAAAATCTAAACAATCTAAACATTAAAACTTGCACTATGTACGTACGTCCCATGGATAATTCCAGTTTCGTTCTCATCAAGCAAACAAAATAATCAAAGGTGCCCCAAGGTCAGCCGCTCTCGCAAGTGTATTGATCCAAAAACGATGTCCAATTTCTCAGGAAGAACATCAAATTCATAAGCAATGCAAATTTTTTTTTTTAACGGTGAGATCGGAAGCATGCTAAGGAGCCAGTCCAGTTTAGCTGCCAGTATCAGGTTGCTGTTCATCACTGCTTTGACCGGTGAAGCAGGCCCCCTTGATTACGTCACCGCGCTTTTTGAGGGGGCTGTGGCTTGGAAGCTGCGACGACCGAGAAAAATATTGTTTGATATATGCCTCTTAAAACGCGACAAAAAAGAGGAAGGGAAGTTGGAAAAAAGGGGGCATTTTCAGCGTGACGTGGGTGAAGGACGGTCTCCCATGCTAGAATTTCCGGGTTAAAAACCTGAAAGCTCAGACGGATATTTTGTTTCACGATCGATTATAGATATGCCCTTTGAACAATGAAATCAACTTTGAGTGTCGTGCTTTTATTGTTGGTTATTAGTTTGTCAAATTAAAGAAAAAACAATCAAACTCTGTCAATTGAAGTATCGATTACTTTTGGGATTCTAGCAGAATAAGTCAAGAATTTTAGTTATATGTGCCGGTAATTTAAGCTAGGTCACTATCGTGATCTATTGCCATTCATATATCCACATGGCACTGGAGTCAACATATGAAGTTAAAAGCAATGACGCGCCATTTAACATTTCGCTCTTTGACGTTACTTTCGTTCCTTCCTGCTTCCTTTACATAATTAGCGAGACGCGTAGCTTAATAATTGACATGTTGGTAGGTGATTCCACTCATCGGCTTCTAAACAATTTTCACCTGGCGCAGGCATGCAATCGCATCAAACCGCCAAGCATAGGTAAACTTTGGAGCCGCGTTGTTGGCACAGATGAGTTGTTGATGCGCCGCACCGTTGCCGCCACCGCCGTTGTCATCCGTTGGTCATTCCGGCAGGTAAAGCCATCGTGGGCAAATGCGCGCTTAAAACCCAATCGAGTGGTAGCACATATTAGGTAGCCATTCGTTATTCGCCGTTTAATCCCATGGCGGGTGCATGTGCTCCGATCAACCCTATCCCTGGCTCATCAGCACCGAGCCCGGCTCTGGTTGGATTGCTTTTGATATTGTTTGCCAAAGAGGATTGGTTCGAAAATAAGCTCAGGTTTGCGTTCTAATAATCCATCAGTTCTTTTCCGGTCGTTCGTTGGCATAGTTCATTAGATAGCTTAAGGATGAGCGATGGTAACGGTTCGAAGATTGCGGAGACAAATTTACTGGAGGGTCCACGGTTCATTACCGGAGCCAGTGGATTTCTCGGTCAGGTTTTGCTGGAAAAGATTCTCCGTTCGATGGATGTGGCAAAGGTGTACGTCATGATCCGTTCCGGGCGTAATTGCAGTGCTTAGAAGAGTGTCTGCGGCGGATGATGGTGATATTGTTTGAAAAAGTCGCGTATCCGGTTCGATCGAAGGAAGTGCAGGGAAAAGTGATAGCCGTTGAGGTCGATTTTGGACAACAGGGAAACCCTGGTTTCGGAAGAAATGAAAGTGCGACTGTTGGAGGAAGTTGATGTGGTGTTCAACCTGGCTTGATTAATTTCAACGAACCGGTGGACTGTGCGCTGCGTACGAACGTGGAATATATCGATCGATTTCTTTGGCCTCGTTGCAAGTCAGATGAAGCGGCTCAAGGTTGTTGTGCATGTTTCTTACGTTTTTCTCCAACTGTGACAAAAAAGTTGATCGAAGAACGTATCTACGACGACATTGGTCTGGCGGCTACGCTAACGTCATGAACATTGTGTCTAAGTTGACCGATTCGGAGAGAGAGACGGTGGAACCTCTTGATTGAGCCTTCCCCAATACGTATACGTTCAGCAAAAAGTGTGCAGAAGTGATGGTACGGGACAAATACAGTTCATGTCGATTGAATCTTCCGTCCACCAATCGGTTAGTCATCTAAGCTTTCAGTCGCGCATTGGAAACTATCATTTTACTTTGTGTTTACAGTCAGTTCCACGTATCAGGAACCGAACGCAGGTTGATTGACAACTTCAACGGCCCTTCCGGTTTGGTGGTGATGCTCTCGGAGGGTCTCTACAGTGCTGCTCTGGTGACACCCGAAAACGAATGTATCTTGTCCCGGTGGATTACTGTGTTAACGCTCTGCTCGTCTGTGCCGTTGATCTCAAACAACGATCGCTGCATTCGGAAATCCCCGTTTACAACTACACAAACCCCGATCAGATATTCACCTGGGAACGAATCATCGAGCGGTTCTACGAGGACTTAATCCGTACAAGCGATTATTGGCGTAAGTCTGCCGACAAAACCACCATGATTTACAAGTATTCACCGTATTTCTAAATTCCAGAACACTTCTGACGATACCGTGACGCGAAATCGCGTGAGATATGGTCTGCAAAACGGTAATGCGTTTGAAGGGTACATTTTGGACCTGCTGCGATACCTGCGTGGCCAGGATCCGGCGATGGGGAAAATCGAAAGGAGGATCAGTCAGAGTGATGTGCTCAAATTCTTCACCTTCACGAGTGGACCATGCGAAACGAAAACATGCAACGGGTGTGGAACGACGAAGTTAGTAAGGAGGAGGCGCTCGTGTTTCCACCTCGGATCTGACGAAAGTGGGACTGGGACGAATACTACAGAAACTTCGTTCCCGGAGTGGTTAAGTATGCCATCGAACCGCGGAAGATTAAGGATGCCGGAAGCAGGCGAACGAGAAGGTCGAGCTGAAGGTTCACAAGGTAATTCCCTTTGGAGTTTTCTGTTTCAAAGTTTGTTGAAGCTGTTGAAGAATTTTGTGGGACATTAGGTTTGTATATTGAAGTAATTGGAAAAATCTTATGGAAATATACATATACAGTTAAAGTTGTAATCATATACTTCTCACGAACCCAAAAATGCATTGTCAGTCAATTGGTCCTTGGGTAACTAACGCTGAGAAACGTGATTCCTCAAGAAACGTGATTCCTTCTCATCAAAAATGACTTGTATACCATCTTATGCCATGGAAGTTATATATTTTTATTATTTTATTGCCAATCAAAAAAGATCTTAACGTTTTTTTTATGATTCCTGCCTCTTAAGGATACACTATAAAGCATTCCCGAATTACGAAAAAAAAAAAGGCTTGACTTGTTCTGCCTCATCAGACATTCAAGAGAGATAAAACTAAAAAATTCTTGGCAATATTATGCATAAAATTTGCATCCTATATGTGATGCATCGGTGCATCGAAAGCGATTTTGCCATCAAATGTAAACCAGGAAGTAAACCAGAAAATGTAAAGGCACCCGGATCATGTCAGCTCAACAAACTCGAGGAGGCAAAAAGATAGCCGTAACCGGTGCGGTGTAGAACCATTTCGAATAATTTATCGATAACTTGCTTCCAGAAACCGAATTTCTGGTTACTGTGCATGATGCGAACGTAGGACCTGACCAAAGTTATACAACTTTTTCAAACAGGGGATTGCCCTACGTGTAGTAGTCATCGAAAGTGATACATTCAATACGATATTCAAATGATATTCAATGGTGAATATCACTTGAATATTCAGTTATTAAAGGGTGTGTTCGATATAAATGGCACACACATATTTACTCACCAAAAATTAAACCGATTGTCGGATTTTCTTGAAATTTTCAGGGATTGAAAATCTACTAATGAGTTATGATTTACTCAATATCATCTCCCATCCCGATTGCCGCACCTTCTTTCTCACTTCACCCATCCAATTTAGTTCAAATCGATTTTCCTGTATTTTTGCTGTTTTTACCCAAAAATTTCTTCAGCTCCAGCTCGGTTTTAATAAGGTGTGGCCCAGTTAGAATTGGACCTTTAGACTATTGCGACATTTCGATGTACATCAACAAATAGTACTCTGTTTTAACCAAAATGTTCGACTTTATGTGAACTTTAGTAGGAAAAAACGCCAAAGAAAAACATTAATCATCTCAATTTCGCGAATCTTTGCCCGGAATACGTTTCATCAACCGGCACCATTACGTCTCATCCATCGTTTCGGCAACCTTATTCCACTTGGTTCTCATCTCATTCATGCTTTGACGACACTGCCATTCACCTTCAGCTTCCTCTTCATAATAGCCCAAAGTCTCTCTATCGCTCTGAGCTGGGGACAGTTTAGTGGGGTTGAGTTCTTTCGGTATAAACTGAATCCCGTTGGTTTCATACCACGGCAGGAGACTGTTTTACCATAATGATAACAGCTTGCTAGGATCTGGCCAAAATATGACCGGTTCATTGCGGGATCTGATGAATGGCAATATTCGCTTTTGGAGCCATTCCGTTCTGTACAGCTTTGAATTAAATGTCCTATCAGTGATGAAAACCTTGGTCTTACTACCGCAACTACAAATGCCTCGCCAAATCATGCGTTTACGTGCAAATTTATCTACAAGCACACACTTGAATTTGGCAGGAACTAACCACGGAGTCGTAGCCTTTAGTAAATTTTTGTCCGGCAGCTGTTTGAAATCGGCCGTTTGCATAGGTTTCATCATCCATGAGGAGACAGCCATTGAATTAGGTCAACACCGGATCACAGTTTTCTGTCACGGATTCTGGGCAACAGGATTGTTCTTGCTTTTTTGACTCCCTATTTTGGTTGTCTACAGGCAGAGTATGACTTGAAGCCTTCCCGGAGAATAACTGCTGCACGGTACTGTGTGCGGCGTGAAACTTTTTTGGCCAAACCACGATCTGAGATGTTGGGGTTTGTCTTAATGTTCTTGATGATTTTGTTCCGCAGCTGACAGTTGACAGTACCCGCCTGGACGCTTGCTTTGAGGCTTGTGATCCGTCAACAAAGTGTCTTTGTACTTTTTCAAAACATGCCACAAGGTATTCTCCTTCTTCCCATTTTGTATTTCTCTGAGACACGTTCGAACTGCACCGCGAAAAAAACTTGATGTAATTATTGTTATAGGGAACACATACGATGTCATAGTTTACAAATTCGACCACTAGGTCGCTGTAAGAATCGAAAATGTTTGTAACCAATACTAAATGGGCCATCACTTTTAGCTTTGGCCCATTTAGTACTGGAAAACAAACATTTGTTATTCTTACAGCGACCCTCGTGGTCGAATTTGTGGAACTATGTGTGCGAAGATTCGTCTTCATAATTGCCCAGATTTTTCCAACTGGGCGAAGTTCCGGCGAATTTGTCGGATCTTTTTGGCACAAAAATTGGTCGGAGCGTAGTGGCTGAATGGTAGATCAGGCCAAATCCAGAGTTGATCCCTTGTGCTTCGTTATGAATGACATGCGACGCTTTCTTAAATTGAACCGTTGATTGTCCTGGAAGTGATGGAGGAGTTCGCGACTGCACCACATCTGCAAATCCGGAACTTCTTTTGCAAATTTCTGATAACTTCCGAGTACTTTTTCAAAACAGTCGTATCTCGATTTGTAAGCAAAGAGGGGAAGTTAGATTCAGGCGTAAATTTCTCAAAACCCTTAGCACCCTCACCGAAAGCAGCATCACCGTCATCCTAGAGAAATGTTTTTTCTTGTATTGCTGGCCCTAGCTTGCATGGAAGTTCTAAGGATTTCAAAAACTTACCGCTTGAATCGTATTTCCCCTCTTTGTTGGCAAAATCGGATAAGGCTTGTTTGCGACAAAATCTGGACAGATAAAATTTGGAAAAAAAACAAATTTGCTGTTACAATACAATACAAGATGCATTTTTAATTCATTTAATTGTGCATTATTAGTGCATCTTATAACTCATTACAGTTACTTAGTTAGACGTCATGAAGAAACTACCAACTTTTGGGTTTACTCCAGCCATTAGAGTATGTGCAAACTTCTCTGCAACCGATTTAGCTGCTTTTGTCCAAGATTTTCGAAATTTTTCTATAGTTGTAGCTTGTTGTTTATATTGAGAGAGTTCTTTACGATAGCCCAATATAGCGCAATACAGGGTGCGGCAGAAATAATGTTAAAATGTTCAAACTTGAGTATTGGGTTAATTCGTCT
>JASCZW010013314.1:0-25999 GCA_034211315.2 Aedes japonicus
CATAATCAAGTTGCTGCAACTAATTATGAGTGATTCTATCTATCGAAACTTCCGTAGCTCCGTTCTCGTCAATCAGCCGCACAAAGAAATTTCTTTTTGGCGTTGCTGCAGAGTCTTCTAGCGGCACTTATTTTCTTCGACGAACTATCTGCCTTGTGGATGCTTTTGCATTGATCTGCGTTCACTTTTGTCGCAAAATGCAGTCCATAATAAAGTATATGTAGCTATTTTTGTTTTCACTTTACATCCAAAATAAAAAAGCAAGATTTTAATGCAACTTCGCATGATTTGGTTTCATTTCTCGTAATGGATCGTAACTTGGAGAAAAAATGCAACATTGGTCGTGGGCAAAAAAGCAACACATCAATTTGCTTTGAAAAATTCAATGTGTGAGTGAGGTTGTGTAGTGTATTAGTGTTGAGTATAAGATTGGAGTCCGGAAATACAATGGCTCACAAAAAAAGCAAACACGATTCGCGCAATCGAGATTCGAACCGAGGCCGTCTGCGTCATGGCTCTAGTTTGTATCCATTCAGCCATTTTCACTAGATGAAAGCAGTGGTATAAAAGCCCTACAGTTGCTTCAATTGTTGAGACACTCGGCGATACAGCAATGAAACAAATGTCTCTCACAAACACTTGCATAGCTTCGTTGTATTTACATAGAAGAGGGCAAACTTGAAGAGGAATATCGAACACTTGACCAGCGGAATTCCAACAGTGGTCACGGCGCAACGCATTCCGGTGTTATGTCTCACCCATATTGAACAGTTGTTGACTGTTGAACAACGATCAACGGTTTGGCTTCGACTGTGGAGGCACTAAGCACACAGCGATAAATTTGTTTCAGGAAGCTGTGTGCTGCCAACCACTTGCACACACTTGCTACCTTCCTCTAAAACGCTTTGTGGATCATGATGGGCAAAATTGTCTTTTCTGAATCATGCGGATTTCTAAAGATATGATTGCAAAAATTTCAATTGCATTTTCTGCCACCTTTTGAACTTTTGGGTGTAGATATCAAGTTCAGTTTATCTTTTTTGAAAGTTTTCCAAAGCAAGTTGACGATTTCCCAGACCTCTTATTGTGTTTTCTACTTTGTCCCACATGCGCTAAAACCCTCTGTTGAATGTTGGTCAAATTGGAGCAAGTTAACTATTAAATATCATCTCATTCACGTATAAATAAAAATACTCAATGGTTGATTATTTTTTATTTAACTTTTATTTAAAAAGGAAGACCGTGCAATATATCGTAGTTGCTACTCCTTTACTGATCAGATCTAGTGTAATTGCACAGAGAACCACATAGATGGAGCTTGGGAGTAGCATTTACATCTTCAATGTACAAGTTCACTAATTTTATTTGTACCGGCGCCGGCCACGTCCACACGGTCTTTTGGGGGAGGGGAATGAAGGATGAGGAGGAAGAAGGATGATTAGTTTTGACAATCGTTGTTATCAGAGACCGTGAAACACCACTGCATCTCTACAATTGCCAAGGGAAGCGATAGTTGTGTTAGTGAGGCAGGTTTATTTTTAGATCATGGATGCACTGTGGTAAGTGAAGCGATCAATGAGAGAGAGCTGACTGCTTTTTATTTCAGATCTAGTGGTGATAGAAAAAGGCAAGTGGCAAGGAAGGGGGCGGGCCTGGGATTGAACTGCCGGGACCATCTGTGCTCGTAAGCAGAACGGGTAACCACTGAGCTACCCAGCCGCGTCCTAAATAGAAATACTCAATGGTTGACATCATAAACTTACTATTGAGTTGGTGCCATGCATTCGATCTATCGATGTTGTTAAAAACGAATAGAGAAACGCAACCAACACGCTTAAATTACTGTCTCTTGTTATCCCTTTTTCCTACCGAAAAAGATAATTAAGCCCCGTTCACATTGCTACCCCACATTACGATCTGGATATCAAATGCCACGCAAATTATTTTTGGTGAAAACTAAAGCCTGTCAACGTTTATTTCGGACATTTTAATTTCTGTGTAGATTTGGAATTATTTCAAACGGATCGCTTAAACGTTTTACTCATGTGACAGCTGAAACTCTCCACTTTATTTAGTGGTACAACATGTTTACATTCTTGTTTCATTCAGTAAAATGGCGTCGAATCAAGTGGACACGCATTTTTTACCAACGGCAGCGTGTGCGAATTTATCAGTAATCCCTCAAAGAAACTAAAATTCCCAAAAGTACCGTGTTATGTGTTTGCATATCATTTGGCCAGCACTTGACTGTAGATCGGAAGGTTGGAAGTGGATCAAATCGAAAAGTATGCTCCCGATAAACGGATAAGAAGGTGATAGCCATTATTGAGAAAAATCCCAATCTTTCTGTTCGAAATTTGGCGGGAAGGCAAAATCATATGTACAAAAAGTGAAACAGCAGCAAGGACTGAAGGCGTACAAAGTGAAAAAGGTGCCCAACTGTGATGACATGCAAAATTTCACTGCAAAAATTCGTGCTATGGTGCTTCACATCAATTTTTTGCTAACATTTTCTTGTATCAAAATGGACGACGAAACATACGTACTCGAAGACTTTGAACAGCTTCAGTGTCTGGCTTTTTACACCGCAATGCAAAAGAACGCCGTTGCCAAGTATTTCCGGACAAAGAAGGTGTCCAAATTCTCGAAGAAGTATTTGATTTGGCAGGCGATATGTAGTTGTGGTCGAAAATCTAAAAGTTTCGTCTCTACCGACACTATCAGTAAGGATGTGTACGAGAAAGAATGTCTGCAAACGCGGTTGCTATTGTTCATCAGAAATAATGTGTAAATTTTGTTTTGCTTAATTATTTTGGTGTCCGAAATTTAACGTAGACAGTCTTTAGATGTATAGATGCTAATATGAAGATAGTCTATATCACGTAATATAGGTTGTAGTGTGAACGGGATGTTATGCTCCATTATTTAATCAGCTGTCATATTCTACTGATTTGATGTATTGCTTCAATTTTTACAAAGTTCAGGGCTCGAAACTGTGTGCAGTGCATCTTTGAGCAAACTTCTTGAAACTGGAACATGTTAGCATTTAAGCTCAATCCAGGGCTAAGATAACCAAGACTCAAAAAATAAATAAATTAAATTTAGAACGCAACCAGTAAAATCCAAAATTCATACGTTTATTCGTATCATTGATATGTTGAAAATAAACATAATATGATTTTAATTTCAAATATCGATGTCACTTTCCATTTAGCACACTACGACCTTTATTAGTTGTAGTGACTTGATTATGACTTAGCAAGTCATATTTATAATATCTCAACCGCCTGGCAACAAGTGTGCTACTAGAGTTGGTTTTAAACATAGAATATGTTAGAAAGAAAGCAAGTTAATGTTTGCGGCCAAAATAAACTAATTTTATGTTTGGATTAACCTGGAATATGTTTGTTATGACGGTATTTTTCTCTGCGTGAAGGGTATGAATATCCGTACCGCAAAGTATGGAATAACTCATTCCAGTTGTTCTATAATCACTCATACTTGGCACCCACTGCCCAAACTGCTCCAGGCATAAATCTTAGCCTGCTCACTATTCCTCCTACCCATTTGACTAAGCAAGAAGAATGTCTCAAAAGGTCTATAAATCTAAAAAAAATCGACTTGTAATACTTGTTTCGTACATCCGAACAAAGGATTATGCTCCTTCACACTCAGAAACCAGTCCATATTTCCATCTCCATTATTCCTTCTGCCTTCTCAGGAAGATCATCGTGAGTAAACCTAGCACCGTTCACTACAAAAGAACAGACAATCTAACTTCTTTATTCTGGATCCTAGTTTGAACGGACGTGCACACCTCTATGTGTGTTGTCTTTTCCAGAGCTCCAATTTTACTTCTGATTTCCTAGCATTTGAGAAGTCTATTTAAGGCTGGCCGAAGTGAATTGGTAGGATAGAAACAAATACGTTTGACTAATTTATTAACATTCACTAAATTCGTTTGCTGCACACTCTTAGAAAAAGCATGTTACTTTAGGTCTTCTTTGATGCACATAAAAGGAGCGGCCCGTTTGACTAAAATTTATGTCTGTTTTTAAATTTACAAGACCATAGAATCTAGAAATGATAACTTACATGACGTGACGTAAAAATAAGTTCAGGAACACAAAATGAAATTTTACGTATACTGCTACTAGTTACCCATAGAAAAAATCACGATGAAGTTAAATAAAAAATAGCTTCTTCTTGTAGTGATAAAAATTAGCACAATCTTATCTTATAGGGCTTTTGTTGTTAAACACCAAAGACAAGGAATGGAAAGGAATGGATTTAAAAAAATGCTAAAACTTTCTAAAATAAACATCTAGACGTTTTAATTTTCTTGACTTTGTATAAATCGTAAGAAGTACCGTTTCTGCATCGAGCCCAATTTTTTTTTCATATCTAAAGGGCTGTTGAAAAAAATTACGAATAAGGTGTTTCGGGTCAAATTCACCCAGATATAAAACTCAAATTGTGAAAACTATGTATGACAAAATTTTGACAAAATGCCAAATTGTTGGAGTAGATCTTACGCTTCAGGTTGGCCCAGAAATTCTCGTTGGGCGGGTTGGGTACTTGGGTACCACATCGATATTCAGCCACTCCATCTCCTCCAACGATCGCTTCGAATAGTGGGTGGACGCCAGATCCGGGCAGAACACCACGTCATCGCCTTTATGGTGTTTCTTGATGAACGACGCACATTTCGCAGGCATTTTGTACTAAAAATTTCCCCGTTCACGGCCAGTCCGGAGCGAAAGAAGAGCTGCTTTGACATCGACTTCTCGCTGATTGTCAGCCACAGCAGAACCTTCTTGGGGAACTTGGTGTGTGAAATGTCGTTGCCATCCAGGGTGAGATAGGTTTCGTCGTCCATCATCACCGTCACGTCGCGACTCGCCGGTATAATCGAGTTGACCATCTTATTCGGCCGCTGCCGCTGCTTCATTACCCGCAGCGCCAAAACCAGTGAACGCGACTTTCACTTTCTAACATGAATGTTTATGTTTGCCAGGCCTTCCTTTTAAGCATCCTTTGGAGCTGCTTGTAACTCAGGGTCGTCGGCCGTCCAAAACCGGGCTTTCTTTCGATGCTCTGATTGGTGTCTAATAGTTCCAAGATGTTGTAGATGCAGGAACGGGCGTATCCGGCGTCCACAAAGTGCCGCACGATGTCCGTTTTTGACGCGGCGGGGTGCCGTTCTTTGAAAGCGCACACTTCAGAACGGAGTTGCTTCACTGTTTTTTTTCATCACGGTTAGATTTCGACTAATAGAGCTGCCAAATGTTGTCTGCTGACTAATGGGTTACTCTGATTGATGCTGCATGGGTAGTTTTGTCAGTGTGGGGTAAAAATCGTAAATTTTTGCCCATTTTTCAAATAAGCATCTAGACGTTTGAAGTTTCTTGACTTTTCTCAAATCATAGAAGATTACGTTTCTGCATCGAACCCAAACTTTGTTGGCATTTCTGAAAGGCTGTTAAAAACGATTACGAATAAGATGATCGGGTCATATTGACCTGGATTTCAAACTTACATTATGGAAAACTTATATGAACAATTTTTGAATCCTTTGCGGCCAAATGCTTACTAGAGTCCCAATATTCAGTTTCTGGTGAGTACTGCCTTTTTCGACCCGATTAGCCACATGGAATCTATGCTGCAAGCGAGCATGTTTTGCCATGATCTGGGAGGCAGCGATATATACAAGTTTCGGAACATGCTTTTCAAGGGCTCAAACTTCATGTTTTTTTGCATTTTTTCATGAATTGAATAGTCTACTTCTAGCCTTCAAATGGACCATTGACCATATCGGCCATCCCAGATGCCCGGGGGAACCCTTTAGAAGGGACTTTTGCAGTTTTCGCCAAAACATGCCTTTCGGCTCAAACTTCATGATTTTTCATATATAAATAGTATACGCTCAGCCTTGAAATCGACAAATGAACACATGCACTATTCTAGAACAATCCAAACGGCTCGGGGAAACCTTTTATGCCTTTTGACGGCTCAAACTAAAGGGAAATACGGTCAAAATTTGGTCAATATCAACTTGACGTATTTCTTTCAATTTTGCATTTAAAAAACCTGAACACCCCTCATTTTGAAGGTGTGTGTGTGTAGAATGTTGCTCCTATTTTGATTTTGGAATTCACTCTTCAGTTGTCAAAATGCCGTCCAAGCAAGAAGAGCAGCGTATCAAAATTTTGCTCGCGCATCGCGAAAATCCGAAGCTACGCGCACGCAAAGTTGGCAAAATCGCTAAAAGATGCCAAATCAACCGTTTCAAATGTAATTAAAGTGTTTGGGGAACGTTTGTCGACAGCCAGGAAGTCTGGATCGGGGGAAATCGAAAACCGGAAGCCGCTGAGACGACAAAGAGAGTTGCCGGTAGTTTCAAGCGAAACCCTAACCTATCTCTCCGAGATGCCGCAAATAAGCTGGGTGTATCGTCTACAACCGTGCATCGAGCCAAAAACAAGCCGGACTATCGACTTACGAGAAGGTAGTGACTCCAAATCGCGATGATAAACAAATATACGATGGTCAAGCGCGATCCCGGAGGCTGTACACGACGATGCTGACGAAGTTTGACTGCGTGGTAATGGACGACGAAACCTACGTCAAAGCCGACTACAAGCAGCTTCCGGGACAGGAGTTTTACTACGACAAAAGGAAGAGGAAAGGTAGCAGATATTTTTCAAGCACACGAAACTGTCAAAGTTCGCAAAGAAATATCTGGTTTGGCAAGCCATCTGTACCTGTGACTTGAAAAGCAGCATTTTCATAGCTTCCGGGACTGTCAACCAAGAAATTTACGTGAAAGAGTGTTTGAATAAACGTCTGCTGCCTTTCCTGAAGAAACACGGTTGTTCCGTACTGTTTTGGCTCGGATTTGGCATCTTGCCATTACGGTAAAAGGCCATGGAGTGGTACGCCGCCAACAACGTGCAGGTGGTTCCCAAGGACAAGAACCCTCCCAACACGCCAGAGCTCCGCCCAATTGAGAAATACTGGGCTATTGTCAAGCGGAACCTAAAGAAGACCAAAAAAACTGCTAAGGACGAGCAGCAGTTCAAGGCAAACTGGCTTTCTGCGGCGAAGAAGGTGGACAAGGTGGCTGTACAAAATCTGATGGCAGGGGTCAAGCGTAAGGCCCGGCAATTCGGATTTGGAAAAGCGGAAGCCTAACTGAATATTTTTCCTGAATTTTATACTAATTGAACTTGAAAAAGAAATTTAATTTGATTTTTTAAATAAACGATTTCACCGATTTACACGCGTTTTCCCTTGACCAAATTTTGACCGTATCACCCTTTACATGAGTATTTATAAACAATCTATTTTTAGTCATTAAATGGGCTAATGACCGCATTGACTATTCCGGAACAAACCGGATACTCCAAGGAAACCCTTCAGGAGCAGAAAATTACGGTTTTTCGCCGAAACATGCCGATGCTAATTTCGACCTTGCATAAATATTGGTCACTCATTCAAGCTGGGAGTCATTTTCAAAGGAAACCATGTCAATATCATATTTACTATCTTGCCATTGAACAACATGTGCTGTTTTCATTTTTCGCTGAATTGGTAACCCAGTAAACCAAATTCAGTTAAAAACATCCATAGAGTCGGCAAAGTGAATAAGCATTCACTTCCTCAGCCATCTGGGTATTAACCGGGGTGGACCACTCGCCTTGCCCGATCACGCTACGCCTCTGCACAATGGTTCAAAATGTGAATTTATCTGGAAAGATACATTTTCAACCTAAGTTTGAAGTTTTGGAGCATAATTGTCTTCTGCATAGTTGTTTCTAATAACAATGCGCTTTATTTTGCGTGGATGAAAGCCAGGGTGGTCCTTTTTTTCAGAGAAATCGAAAATGTAACTTTTTTATTTAAAGAAATAACAGCAAGCATTTGAAAAAAATGTAGTAATTACTTAATTTTAAACAACTTTGATTAAGTAAAATTTTCTGTGCCTTTTGATTTTTTTTCTAACTAGCTTAAGGTGTCCCTATATTTTGCTGTAACTTTTTTAATTTCAGATTTTTCAGTAATGTTGTCAACTTAATTGATTCTAGAACAATATTAATTACAACTTTTGGTGTGCTGAAATTATCTCTATCGTATGTCACACAAAAGTTATTATGGTTTTTGAAAACAAAATAGGCCTTATTCAAATGTTGATTTTTCTTGTTGGGTGAAACGTAAAAAGTATTACTTTACAGCATTGAAAAGGATTTTTATTATTGCATATCATATGAATATCTGACATTGAAAAAAGTTATTTTTTCAAATTGAGTGAAACGTATTTGAAAATGGCGTAAGTTTATAAGAACATCGTTTATTACTCGCTAACGCTCAACGACATCGGTGCATACGACAAAAATGTTATCTCTTATGTTTATATTATGTTGTAAGACAACTTTGTTGGAAAAAATTAAATTAAAAAGTAAGAGCAAACCTTTTTGTAGAGACACCCTAAGTTATCGCAGGAAAATTGATCAAAATTAGAAAATTCATAAACTACAAATAATATTTTGTTGGCAACGTTACGCAACGTTAGCTAGGTTACAATTTTTTCAAATTTACTTAATTTCAGCAATAAAACAGTATGTTTCAGATATCAAGGAACATAAGAACAAATCAAAAATACTTGATGTACTCAATTAGGTTCTTCGAAGTATGACAGACAGTTTCTTGCAAATACCTGTTGTAATTATTGGATTTATCATTTTTTTTACGACACTTTACACCTGAGCGCATTCGTGTCGGTAAATCATTCATGATTTATCATGATGCTTATCATTGCCAGAAATGTATACACCAGAAGAATAGCAAACCTTTCTTGCTTCTGCTATAGTATTGAACGACAATTATTGAATAAAGCCCTGCTCCATATTGGTTATTCGTACATCCATGCATTGTGCCTTGCTGAAATCATTTTGACACATGAATCCGATTGCCATTTTGTGAGACATTGATATAGCTACATCATGACTGGTTGCGGATGTAAATGAGTCTGCAAGATCTGATTCTGGATGTATCGCATTTTTTTCAAATACATTTCCAGCATAACGACGATCTTCTGCCCTTGCACTTGACGCCGCTGCTAATCCCAATTCTTCGGTGGTAAATTTCAATTTTTTTTTCCTGCTGCCGGTTCTGCTGAGTTCTCATAAAGCTTTTCGGTAATGATTTTAGTTTCCTTTTCCATGAAACTTTTGAAGAATTCACTGCGAAAGTCACGTTAATGTGCATCCCTCTGATTAACAGCAGCTACCGATTTAAAGGGTGTCCACGATGAAATTGCCACACACAAAATTGATTCGCAAAATTCGAGTTTTCATCCGATTGTCATCAAATTTTCAGGAATTGAGAAATAACTATTAAACTTAATTTTACCATTTTACTCGTATTTTATTTACAGTCCATACGCAAATGCCCGCACCTTGGCCTTAACCCCGGCCATAAGATTCTGCACAACCTGTGAATCAACCGTTTTTTGCATGTAAACCCATACTTTCTTCAGTTCCTCGACTGTCTTCACTACCTTAGGTCGTTTAAGAAGGTGCTGCTTCATAATCGCCCAGTACTTCTCGATGGGGCGGAGCTCCGGAGTGTTGGGAGGGTTGAACATTTTCGGCACGAAATTGACCTTATTGTCCGCATACCACTTCAGCACGTCCTTGGATAAGTGGCATGAGGCCAAATCCGGCCAGAAGATTTTTGGGACGTTGTGGGCCTTCAGGAGAGGAAGCAGCCGCTTCTGGAGGCACTCTCTTATGTACACCTGTCCGTTCATCGTATCCTGGGTCACGAAAGGTGCACTCCGCTTCCCGCACGTGCAGATGGCTTGCCAAACCAGGAATTTCTTCGCAAATTTGGACATCTTCTGAGTGCGGACATGCTCCGGAACGCTGAAAGTATCCATGGTCGTGAAAAGCAGGTTGCCGGGGATCTGTTTGAAGTCGGCCTTCACATATGTTTCGTCGTCCATGATGCAGCATTCAACTTTCGTCAGCATGTTGAGGTACAACTTCCTGGCACGGGTTTTGGCGGACTTGTTCTGCTTCTCGTCGCGATTAGGGGCCTTTTGTACCTTGAACGTTCGAAGCCTAGCCTTAGTTTTGGCCTTCTGGACAAAACTTCGGCTTAGGTGCAGCTTCTTAGCCACATCCCGAACGGAGGCGTTCGGATTTTGGTTGAAGGCCCCAACTACGCGGTTGTGATTTTTGGTGTTGTACGGAATACTTTTTCCTTCACTTCTGGGCTTCCGATCGGTGGTCAACCGTTCCTTGAACCGCTTAATCACTCGTGACACCGTGGAATTCGCAATTCCCAACGTTTTAGCGATGGAACGATGTGAGAGATCCTTGTTCTCGTGATGAATGCGCAAGATTTTATCACGCACGAGCTGTTCTTTCGACTCCATTTCCGCGAGTTTTGATCACACTTTAAAACTTGTAGGATGTAAATAATGCACTATGAACTAAATCCACCCAAATTTTCATTAAATTCTATCCAACGGTTTAAAAGTTAGAGTAATTTCATAGTGTGGCAATTTCATCGTGGACACCCTTTATTTCACCGTCTGATCTCATCACCAAGTTCTAACTAGCGTTACTGTGATTCTTTTCGAACACTAACTACGAAACAGCTATTCTAGCTGAAAACGGCTGAGCTACTACGTTCAAAAAGCAAAAGAATCCAATAGCAAAACTACAGAATCAGAACAGTTTTGATAACAAAGGGTGTCCCTAGAAAACAAAAAACAATTTTTTGCTCTTACTTTTTTATTTCAAATTTGCCAACAATGTTGCTTTATGATGATGTTTATAACTTGAAAAGATAAAACTTTTGACGTAGAAATCTTACCGACATCTCTTACCAATAGCAAGTAAATAACGATTATCTTAAAAAATTACGCCCTTTTCATATGTGTTCTACTCAATTTAAAAATATAACTTATCTCCAGTTCTTAGAAATGATATGTAATAATAAAAACCCTTCAAATGATGCTTAGCAATATATTTTTTGTTTGTTCCAAATAGCGAAATCAATATTTAAAAAAGACTTATTTTGTTTACAAAAACCATAATAACTTTTGTTTAACATATGATAGGGACGATTTCAGCACACCAAAAGTTGTAACTTTTATTGTTCTAGAATCAATTGGGAGGACAACTTTCCTGAAAAGTTTGAAATTTAAACGTAACAGCAAAATAGCTGATTTTTATTGGGACACCCTCAGCTACGAACGAAAAAATGCTCTAATTAAGTCATTTCTGCAGGGACAGAAAAAAAAATTCAGTCAAAGTGGCTCTAAATGATCCAATTTACATTTTTTTTTTTTCTGAAAAATAGCACATGTAAAAATAAGTTGGATTTTCGATTTCTTTGAAATAAGGACCACACTAGTTCCTCAATTGGAGTTCTTGAGAGCTCGTTAAGGAAAATATCAAAATGGTATCATACGATTAACAAATACAGTTATCCCAGATTTCCGCTGTTTTTACATAACAAATTTAGGTATCACCATTGAATTAATTTTGTTATCATATGTTATCATTTATACATTCAATTTTTTACAAACGTTTCTACACTTTTGATTGTGATTTTTGTATTCTCCCCAGCGCTGAAGTAACGATCTTTGATGAAGTTTTCAGAAGCAGATAATTTCTCATCTCCATGCGAAGCGCTAGAAGTGGACAGTAATTTATTGCTAGAACGAATAGACATGAAGAGAAAGTGTATTGATAGGTCCGTATAGGCAACGGCAGGCTTTGAAAATGAAAGATACAAGATTGAAAACGAGCGGAGGGCATTTGAACGGTGGTATCCGATCAGGCACATAACCCTTTGTCATACTACGCTATGCAGGATAGGAAAGGGGGGAAATCCCCTTGACTGACAAAAGGTTATGCAACCGATCGTGCTCTTATACTACCTGCCTGATCGGATACTACCGTTCAAATGCCCTCCTCTCGTTTTCAATCTTGTATCTTTCATTTTCAAAGCCTGCCGTTGCCTATACGGACCTATCAATACACTTTCTCTTCATGTCTTTGCGTTCTAGCGCTTCGCATGGAGATGAGAAATTATCTGCTTCTGAAAACTTCATCAAACGTTTCTAGTTGGATGAAAAAAAATGAATATAACCAGCATATTTGAACAAGAAATTTTGCTTGTTATCGTTTTTTTTAAGAGTAAGAGTTTGCTTTCAAATTGATAACATAATTTTAAACTACTTCAAAACACTTGCTCAGAACACAGGATTTGTTATTAAGATTGATCATAAAATAAACTATTAAAATGATATTCAAAGAATTTTTTTTTGTTATTTATTCTGTTGTTTTGGATGTTCAACCCTAGCAAAGAAATATAACAAACTGATATCATCTAAATAACAAGTTTTGATATCTCAGATATCATTTCGATTTCAACTGTTATGGCTAAACAAATTTAGTTATGATCATTGGGTGTTTTTGCAGTCATGTGTTATCACTTTTATTTGTAACAAATGTTACTAGTTGAATGCTAAAGGGTGTCTACAGTTAAATTTCATCAATTTAAACTCGTCCTTAAAAACAAGTCTCTCAACCCATTGACATGAAATATTCAAGAAATAAAATTCAATGTATAATCTTGGTTTAGGTATTTTTATTTCACCGTATTTCTTTACCAAATCTAAAAGCCCGAACTTTCTTCTTAATACCACACAAAAGATTTTGTGTATAAAAATAGTTTACTTCTTGGACCAGATGAAAATTTGCTGCTTGATCTAGCTGGGAAAACGCTTATCTTACTGAAGACTTCTGGATCACAGTTCAAATCTGTGCTGATTCGGCTAACACGGGAACCTTCTAAGGAAACCGTTGATGTTGTCAATGGCGACTTAGAAGACATAGAGTTTCGCGATTTAACCGAAAGTGATGGCACTCAATCCGGGTTATGTTAATCCGTAAGCCGTGCAAGTTTTTCTGCAGCAATTGGACATATTATTTATTTCTGAAATAATATTTATTCGCACTTACCGCTTCGAAAATGAATGTTACAGATTCGTTTATTAAGTTCCCACATCCAAGAACTCATTTCCACTCTTCCATTTTTTCGCTAGCCAGCTGCTGTGATCATTTACAATCACTTACTGTAAGAATGCGGAAATATTTGATTCCGGGGCTTTTAACAGTAGATTTGCACTTCCACGCACAGCATTTCCAAGAACTTACAAATGACTCGGAAAATTTCACTTCGGATGAAAAAAATCTGCTAAGTCCAAAACATAAGCAACAGGACCACCACCTGTCAAAATTAATGCGTGACGTCCCAATGCAATGAAGAATAAGAGCAAATAACTCAAAATGTGGATCAACATTTAAAATGCGCCTGTGTGTACAATGTTACCTAAAGCATTAAGAGTTGATTATTTGTAGGTTTACACACTCTGTCGAAAAACGACTGCATTTTGTTGACAAAGATCAGTTTGTTAGAAACCGAATATTATTGCCTGACCTTTTAAGTAATTGTTACCTACAATCTATTGAAAATTTGCTTTAGATCTAGTAGTAAAAATTTCATCAAGATTCATAGGAATTTTCTTAAGTTATCAATGATGGGACGCGAAAGACGTAAGATAATTTTTCACACTCACTTTCAAAATCCATCGTCGCCAGGAGGAATGTTCGGAAATCGAGCAATACAAAACAGAAAGAACATACGACTGAAACAAAAGGCGAAGATAATCAGCACAGTACAAAAGAATCTTGATAACTGCTCTTGATTTAATTTTGTCACGCAGTACAGTTCAGGGAATCTGTAAAAAAGAAAGATTTCTGTTGTACCATGCCAGCAAACATCCCAAAAGGACGCTGAAACGCAGGAGATTGTACGAGTAAGTACATACTGAACACGTAAAACGGATATATTTTGATGGACGATGGAACTTACGTCGAAATGGACTTTGGACAAATCTCAGGTCAAATATTTCACCTTGCTGAACGTTGGCTAATGCACCGGATAAGTTCAAATATTTTTTGATACAACTAAAGTTATATCAAACGACGACCTTTATGCATGATCTATTCAGTTTGTCGATCAATGTTTTCGACAAGAATGATCCTCAAAAGCTGAATATTACAAAAAAAATATTTCTATATTATTATTTATGAAACTTCCAACCAACGAAACCAACATGAAAAATTGTCCGAACTTTAAAATTCACTTTGTTTAATGTTTGAAATCCACCACAAGTGTCATACAGTGGATCGGTTCTGAAAAATCGGCCTACTTTGGAGAAACAACGGAAAAAATCCGCAGCAGCAGCTGCTACTTTCCCAGCCTCACCAGTATTAACTTGACAGCATTTCACAGCCCTATCGGAGTAAAAGTGTAGCCAATTCCATTTTTTTTTTGCACTCGACCGATGATGGAAACGTGTGTCATGATAATTTGCCATGCTCTCGCATTTTTTTTTTATTTTGGTTGAAATTCTGATGATTTATGCCCTTCGCTTTCAGCTGCCGACGACGAAGGTTAACTGCATGAGTGAATGAAGTGGCGGCTCACACTGAATTTAACTGTCAACCACGGCACTTGGAGATCGCAAAGTAGAGCTGCTCCGAACGAAATGAACCAGCGATGCATCAGAGCAGTAGAACAGACCCACTCACACACACACACACTTGATGCTCCATCATCCATGATTTATTGCGGCGCTCCTGTTGGTAAGAGTTGACACGAACATAACCTACCAACGACTCCAGCCCGGACGTAACGCAGATGGTTTCGTGTGAAAATAATATTTACTTTCGGAAAGAGAATTTGTCAACATTTCGGACGGAAGCTTCCGCTAATCTTGAAATGGCGACAGCCTAGAATATCAATACTGTTTGTGCGATTTGCACAGCTACAAAATACTCGATCAATCAGTTGTACAACATTGTAACCAGATTCGATTGCTGGAATTTTTCAACATTCTCTTAACTGAAAGCGTAAATATTGCACTGTGCGTGGGCAAATAAGATTTTCCGTTCCGACGTGAAAGTGGGACATGCAGGTTTAATGCCAAAAAACCACCGATGACAGGCCGTCGCTCTCTCGTCGTCATCATGAGCCAATAATCATTGTAAATTAATGTTTATTTGAACATGCCTCGTGATTCGGAACCATGGTGACCATGGGATTGGATTTCCGTGTGAGCAGAGCTGACGGGATGTCCTGTCCAGTGTTGGCTGGGTCGGATATAAAGTGTACTTAGTTGAAAATGCACGACACGCGAATTGGGTGCAGTTGATTTGATTAAATCGCAATTCTATGGCAAATATTTGCAGAATTTGCTGTGTTTGTGGTGCAGATGCTGGGTTTGATTGATTTTTTTTCTCAATTTGTAAATACTGCAACAATGAATGTTGTATTTGCATGAATGTTATACTTTTATTTGCAGCAATTTAGAGCGCAACGGTTCTGATTGAAAGTGGATGCCAACAGTTTTTGTAATTATGAGTGATCTAGGATTACTTTTGATTTCAAATAGCAATTGAATAGTTATAAGTTACAAGTAAGATACAAGTAAGTAACAAGTAAGTTACAAGTAAGTGACAAGTAAGTAACAAGTAAGTTACAAGTAAGTTACAAGTAAATTGCAAGTAAGTTACAAGTAAGTTACAAGTAAGTTACAAGTAAGTTACAAGTAAGTTACAGGTAAGTTACAGGTAAGTTACACGTTAGTTATAAGTTAGTTACAAGTAAGTTATAAGTTAGTTACAAGTATATTACAAGTAAGTTTCATGTAAGATACAAATAAGTTACAAGTAAGGATTTGGATTGGATTTGGATTGGTTGGATTGATTTGGATTGGATTTGGATTGGTTTGGATTGGTTGGATTGGTTTGGATTGGATTTGGATTGGATTTGGATTGGATTTGGATTGGATTTGGATTAGTTGGATTGATTGGATTTGGATTGGATTTGGATTGGATTTGGATTGGATTTGGATTGGATTTGGATTGGATTTGGATTGGATTTGGATTGGATTTGGATTGGTTTGGATTGGATTTGGATTGGATTTGGATTGGATTTGGATTGGATTTGGATTGGATTTGGATTGGATTTGGATTGGATTTGGATTGGTTTGGATTAGATTTGGATTGATTTGGATTGGATTTGGATTGGATTTGGATTGGAGTTTGGATTGGATTTGGATTGGATTTGGATTGGATTTGGATTGAGTTTGGATTGGATTTGGATTGGTTGGATTGGTTGAATTGGATTTGGATTGGATTTGGATTGGATTTGGATTGGTTTGGATTGGATTTGGATTGGATTTGGATTGATTTGGATTGGATTTGGATTGGATTTGGATTGGATCTCGATTTTCTTCTCCATGAGTTTCTACAAACACACTTTTAAATCAGTTGTTCAACAACGCTCTCAAAACGAATCAAACCCTTAATGTACTGGTGCATGTAAAGTACACATATGGCACACAAATTGTGGTTCGCCAGCAGCGTCTTCTATTTCAAACAGCATGAATATTTAATCAACCATCCGAAGTTAATCTCAAGTGAATTAACGAAACTCGTGGAGCCACTTCCTACATTCCTGGAACAAGGAAAATTTGGGCAAAACTCAGAGGTAAAGGTAAGCCAACCTACATGTGTGAGCCACCAGCGGTGAGCAGCCACTCTGGGACTAGGAACAGGACGATCCAACTTTATCCCGCCTCCACTCAAGCGAGAACTAGCACTCCTGTGGGCTGCTGCTCTGCTTCTCACCGATGTAAATATGCGCGGCTGTGTGAAAGTAGTTTTCACGTATTATGATATCATAAATAATCCCCTGCGAGGAAAAATCAAGCTGCTTTCCAACATCGCTTCGACAAGGACGTCGTCATCGCCACCCCGGAAGGAGCACTCTTGTCAAAGTTGAAAAGTTGAGTTGAGTTGCCACTTCCTGGGTTTTTTTGCCCGCACTCATGTCGTTTGGTTGGCGGCTTTCATCTATGCTTTCACGAAACTATGGCGACTCTCACACTGTAGAACATGTTTGTTATGTTAAACTATTTAGGGAAATATTGAAGCAAATTAAAAAAAAATAGAAGAGGAACACAGGCGACATTTCAGTTGGTTTGTATCCTGTCCAATTCGATTAGAGATTAGAGAGCAGAGTGTTTCTCGGGTGGGAGACGAGAATGTTCAATATTGTCCTCGACCGGACCTGGAATCTGTGTTCGCCCCTGGTGCTGCAATAACTATCAAAACCGGTGGAAGTGGCGAGAATGGAACGTGTTATATCGCGCGAGCCAACCATTTCCCAGAATCAACTTCCAACGATTTCCCCCCTCATTGAAGTTTGTAACCACAAGAAGTTGCTCGTTGAACGAACAAAAAAAAGCAGCGGTTAGGATCACCGCCCGTGTATATTTTCCATCATTTTATGTTTCCTCCTGATTTTTCTTTTATTTTTACGACCTTCCTGACCGTAAAATGCCAGCGTGGCGAAAGTCCGATTACGGGTGGAAATGCTTTGTTAGGTCAATTTGAGTGCAGCACTAGAACGGCTCTGAGGTTGTTGCAGCCAGCAGACAGCTTCCACTCAGGTGGAGTCAAGCGCAGGGAGTCCCAAATGCACGTTGGTTGATTGAATTTCACTTATTTACGACTTGGAAATGAGCTGAAGAATTGTTGAGAACCAGCTTGGCGCAAGATAAATTACATTCACGGGATTGGGTGCTGTTTGACGATGATGGTCAGCCGTGTGGTCAGCGTTGGATTGTTGGATAAGCGGTGTTTCATTTTCCAAGAATCGAGTTGTTATCATTTCTACGGAACTGAATATTTGAGCATTCTCTATGCGATTCAAAGAACATATTCAAAAATGTTCCAGAACGGCAACCGATTGCATGACAATAGGTCAAAAAGCGAAAGGTCGAAAGACAAAACGTCGAGTGGCAAAAGCTTGGAAGGACAAAATGTCAAATTAAAAGAGAGGGGACAAAAAATCGATTGGATCGAAAAGGCCAAGTGATAAGAAAGGCCATGAAAATTCAAATGAATAAAATGTCGAAAAGGCAGAACATTGCAAGGATAGAGGATTGGATGGAAAAAGGTTGAATAGAGACCATTGAATTCACTCCGCCGAATTCAAATCCTTAACAGCCTGTTTTCGAATGAATAACATAAAATAATTCATTCGACCTTTTGTCTTTTAGACCTTTAGTCATTCGACCTTACAATCAATATAAATATGTATTTTAAAATAACCAAACATTTCCCTCAGTCAGTTTTTGCACCGATTGGATCACCCTCTGAGCTGAGAGCGCAGCCAGCCGTGCTGTGAAGCTGACGAGTTTTGTTATTGCTGCGTCGGTTTCGTGAAAAAAATCAAACATTTATTCGTAATTAAACTTAAACAAATGGTGAAATCATACAATATCCGCGTGTTTGTGTAATATGTAGTAATTGTAATCAGTTCCCTTCCAAAATGTGTGATGAGCAGTTTGTCGCGAGTGCGTTGATGATTATTAGCAAGAGTTTTGATGACGACACAAGTCGGAACATGCGTGGAATGTCGATTGAGCTGAGCCGGCTTCTTGTTTTTCTCGTTTGGCACAGGCACAAAATATTTGTGTGTGCGTTACGTTTGTATTGTGTGTTTGAAGGGCAACTGAGTAACCGGAGCTCCTGATGAAGAAATGTTCAACCATGGAGGATAGCGGGATGAAAATATAGACACTCAAGTAATAGACCGGACAGCGTGAGTCTGGCACAGTTGATGTATCCAAAACATCTGTCAAATCGTATGGGAAATGCGAGGAAATGTTCGTTTTGGATACAACATGGCGGCACGTTGTCCGGTCTATTACTTGAGTGTCTATAGATGAAAATCGTGATATAAGGGCATCTTCAGCGGCAGTATATTTTCAGAACAACTTTATACTTGATTTGCATCAGAAAAACTTGAGTAAAACTAGCTGAAATAGACCAACTTTGCGTTCCCGCACCGGTGTTGTTTTTCTTGTTGTTTAACCCGCCAACACCTGTCATCCTGTGAATCATTCAACATCAAAGATCAGAAGTTCTTTTTTCAGAGATCGCAGATTTTTCCCAAATATTTTGCCATTGAATGCTTTGACCAAATAATTTTTAATGCCAGTAGTGCGTCATTAGCTCGAATACTTGTCCTTTCGTTTGGCTGAAGGTGAGTGTGTGAATGCATGCATTTAATTAAAACGATATTAGATAATGCTGATTAGTTGTTTGGCAGCAGATAAACAACAGCCGAAACGGAAAGGGTCACGTCCTGGAAGACGCCCCAACAACGACCTTGATTTGCATTCCGATCATCTAAGTGGCGAACCAGCCCAAGAGCTAAAAGAGGATAAAAAAAAATCGGTCATCCGAAGCTGTTCCAGGACTAATTTAAGTCAACCTACGACGAGAAGAACGGTCTGCGTTTCCGCATGCCAAGGGAGGTGTTCCTGGACATTATGCAACAACTAGAGTCAACTAGAGATTTCACCAAAATTTCTCTGTATGAGCTATTTGCAAATGCTTATCATGGCTAATCTATCAATAAACCGATTGTTTACTTTAAAAACTTCATTATTTTTCATTTCCTAGCAATCGCAGTACTATGCGGAATCTCGGAACCTCTGTAAAACTCTCAGTGACTGTAAAAAACTGAGACAACCATTCGGTATTTAGGAATGCAACGAGAAGGCAATTCACTAGCACCGGGAGCAATTATCAGCATCCGAGGCGAGCACTAACTTTTTACCAACTTTTTGTCCGCCGCCAGCATCACACGCAGCAAACACGGCTACTTTTCGGCTCACAAATATGCATCAGAATATTCTCAATAAAATTGTGCTAGTGATTAGTAAAAGCTGAAATTTCACTCAATAATTGGTATTATCAAGTACCGTGTAGTGTTTTGAAATGGTATTTTTCTTGTTCCAAATTGCTGCGAAAATAGATCAAAACATATACCAGAGTTAAAATGATGCAAAATAGATCCGGTACAAACCCAAATTTAGAATACCGGGGCAGCGATGATTCCTACGTTTGGTCTAAAAAAATAAATTCAATCCACGACTTGGATCGCCGTTGAAGATGCCCTAAGTTTACGATATTTTATAGAGCTGGAGCACATTGTTGTTTATGACACGAGTTTTGCGGGGTGGACGGGAGAAGGAAGAGAATTAAATTTAACCAGTTGGCGCGGAGATATAGTGGTGTTTCTTGTTCTATTCAGAGTGATTTTTTATTCTTAGTCTTTGTGAGAGTATCACCATTAATGTACCGTACGGATCCCACGTGGCGGGCAGCAGGAGCGGCTTGAATTTTGCATCCCCTTCCGGCCATGGGGATTGTTTCAGTTGTCTATTGTTCGTTGCGCGAGTGATCGACTGAGTATGAGAAGTCGTGGTTCGCCGAGTCAGATGGATCGATGGTGAGATACATAATTAATTGTGATCCAAATTCAAATCGCCATGTTCCTCGGGCCACCCTATCTTGGAATAAATAAACGAGTGTCCCATTGTGTGAGTGACTCCAGCAGCATCTGTAATGTTGGTTTAAATCGGTCCAAATTGACTCTCAGACGTTGAGATTACCTTGAGATTACGTTGAGATAAAGTACCTAACGTTGAGATAAATTCCTAATGAAATACCACTATCATACTCTGTGAGTGTTCCCAATAACATTCTTACTGTTGGTTTAAACCGGTCAAAATCTGCTTTTCAGCATCATTAAAAATCACTTTGTTTTCCCAATCAATAACCACAATGAGTGGCCCCTATAGCATCCTAACTGTTGTTATAAATCGGTTCAAATCGAAAATCGGCACTAATTTTTAAATATTTTGCATGACTGCTTATCGTTAACCAAAACGACAGGGCTTTCCGATTTTGGGTGTCACTGAATCAATCACATGCTGCGTTTGCTTTGCGAACATACAGGCGTCATTTACTATACTGGCAAATGCGCTTCGCCGAAGAATACGGATCACGACACAAAAGGAGATGATAAAAATTTGGCTCAGCGGAAAAAACGATTATGCATGAGTCGGAGCCCACTAGTTTCATTTGGTGTACAAAAACTGATCCATTCACATTCTGTGTATGTTGCTGATTCTGAATACGATGGGTCACCGGCTGTTACAGTTGGCGAATATAACTCATGAGAAAAACAGTTTAGTGCAGATTATTGGAAATGTATGCTGTAAAATAACTCAATTTCTTCGCAGCACAGCAGTAAATGTTTTTTTAATCAGTTCGTTTATTTGTTAGGCTCAGGCATGTGTAACACTTTGCGGAGTCGATATTCAATATTGTTATTAACAATGGTTTATTATTGATTTTAGTAAAAGTGGGGTGCCAATTACTCGAGGATAGCTCGAAGTAAATTGGTCACATCATCGTTTGGAAGGGGCTAGGCAGGTAACTTATTTAACAGCAGTAAATCGTTATATGAGACCTTAAAAGATTTGTTTTGTTTGGGTTACGAGGATTCAAGGTGGGCGCTCAAAAATTAAAATTGATTAACTAGACGTTCGGCTTTCACAGCACTCCTTGTCGACGAAGTCCAGTGATTCAGGTGCTATAGTTGGTTTGCAAGCCGAGCTGACACAAGATTGGGATGGACCGCAGTAGTAGCTCAGACTTAATCGACCGACGACGGAAAGAGCGTCCGTTTTTGCACCGATAGGGAAATAAAGGCACACGATCTAAGGGCGATCCTGTTTTTCGTAATTATTGCCCTTCTGACGATATTTCGCTGTATAGTAATTTGGTAATTTAAATTATACTCTTTAATATTAAAATTTAGATTATATAACAATGTTACAAAGAACCGAAAAATTGTTTGCCAGTCGGTCAGTCCAGCAACACCTGCATTAATTCTATGAAAGGATTCCATCTGGTAGTATTCGGTACCGAGGGATACTTTTGTTAGTTTAGCTTTAATCCATCATTGAATTCAGTTCTGCTGTACACACTTAGTTTTTTATACTGAGGTCGGTAAATTTGTACTTGTATTTGTAGCTGAAAAAGTCAGTAAACTTTCAGCACATGAAAAGTAAGGAAGATTATAAAAATGTTATATTTTTTTATTAATAGATAATGTTGGAATGAAGTATTCAGTGTAAATTTTGGACGAATTTATGTTTTCTTTAATTGTTAAGAATTATTTTTAAGTTTACCGAACTCATGAGCTGTTTGAAATTTTATCGAACAGATTTTGTGTGAAGATTTTACGATTCTCACAATTTCCGTAGTCGTCGTAAGAGCATCGCGTGTTCAATGTTTGTGGGATATTCAAATTGAAGTCCTCAATTCTAGAGAAAACTTGATTCAAAGTGCGGTGAAATGCGAGGAGCATGCAGAGCACTGTATGTCCACGCTAAGATCAGTTTATCCAAATTTGGGTGAAGAATACCCATAATCGCGAAAAGTGCACATTCCCATTTTTGGGTACGTTACTACCTTCCGTATTTGATTATTTTTTCCCATACAAATTTACTGAAACATGGGTATAGTCAAATTTACCCGTAAATGAGTATGGGCACTTTTTAGCGATTATAGGTAAACTAAGCTTAGCGTGTAGAGTGTTCAACATATGTATGGAAGATTTAGAAGCTCTAGTAAAATATTCCTAGAACTCAAAAGTACTCCTCAAATTCATGAGGAATCATATAATTCAAAAGTATTTCGAGATGATTCAAAACGCTCAATAATATTTTAGAAGAATTTGCTATACTCAGACGTATTAAGTGTGTGTTCAAAGTATTCGATATTATTTGAAGATTATTTAAAGTACTTAAAAGTACCTAATCGTATTTTGATGACTATTGAAAGTTGAAATTTACACGATATTGATGTTATTGGATTTGTTGATGAATTAAATTCATATGTAGCGTATGTAAAAATTTAAACAATAATTTGCATTCTATAAAAATTCGCTTGGAATGCATTGCAAAAAAAAAATCATTTTGGTAATCAGATATGTAATACACAGAAAAAAAATCTGAATTTTCATTGTGAACTAAATATCAGAGCATGTAAGATTGTATTTCATTCCACACGAAGCAGCAACTTGCATGAAATACTCCTATCAAAGACGCGCTTGTGCATAAAACATTATTGACCATGTATGGGATTTCCCAGAAATTTTACATTATTCATAATGTTAATTTGTAAGTTTTGTGACGCTTCATTTATGTGCATGACATTGAACAGAAATTCACATAACTTTTTTGAGCTGTGTTGTTAAAAAAGTTAGTTAAAATTATTTTGACCCATTGAAACTGTTTTTGGTTTTCCACTATATACGAAATATAGTTAAAACAAATTTAAGGGAGGATACACAGTTAGAATGACCAAAAAATTCATTTGTTTTTATTGCATCAAACGTTAGTAAATTTCCCGTAGAATACGCTTCTTAAACCCTTTTTTTCGAAATTCAAACTCCAAGCGTTTCTTTTAATCGTTTTTCGAAGACACCTTTTTCACGCGTAGCAGGTATAAAGAGAAGCTTTTTCAATAATCAAAACTTATGCCGGTGATAACTCGAAAACTAATTATTCGATTAAGCTGAAACTTATAGGATTTCTTAACTATACTATTACCTTCTATATGAATTAAAAATTATTCTAATATTTTATCATTAAATATGGAAAAATGTGATAAAAAGGCGGAAAAAATGTGAATTTTTAAAAAAATGTTACGCCAAAAGTGCAATTTTTTTTTACTTTTTCTTTCAATTCATCTACTAAATGTAAATGTTATTAATGTAATTTTTAAAAAAATTTCGATTGATTTGAGTAAAAACTTCCCCTTGAAATTTTTTTTCAAAAATGAGTTTTTTTTCTCGTTCTAACTGTATATCCCCCTTGAGCATAATAGAAAGGCGAACTTGCCTGTATAGAACGATATTGTTAATAACCGCAAATCCTTCTTAGCAACGTCTTCACAGAAGTTGTTGGAGCCTTTTCTAATGCCAGGCTGACTATTGTTGTAATAGATATTTATTTATATATTTTGAGAATTCAATAAGGGAGTCCGTCAGTTGAACCGCGTAAAAGTAAAGAGAACAAGTAACTAATAAATTCCACTGAATTACTGTTGATGATTTTTTCATCCAATTGGTAATTAGACTGTTGTATTTAACGTACTTAAGGTTGAAGAATTCATCATTAATTTTCAGTCATCGTCGAAATTTCGAAAGCAGCTTTTTCGTTCAAAATCAAAACATATGTCGTGAAAATGTATTCTCTGTATTGTGCTCGCCAAGCGGACCATCGAGAATACATTTGCATTTCCAGATTTTCAATATCAAACAAATAAATTGCTTTACATATTTTGATGATTTCTGAGGGTTGATGATTAGTCCTTCAACCTTAAGTCGATTCAAAATTAATATGGGATTTTACTAACTACGTAATAAAAAAGCATAAGCTTCTACGCTAAGATAAAATAAGAAATATCATCGAAATGTATCCTACAAAAGCACTACTTACTAAATTGCGTTATTCCCTATGATAATGGGACGTATTTATGGGCATTGGTGGTACTTAAACTTGCAGTACATTATTCGTTAATGACTAAATGTTTGTCAGGCGTCTTTCTGCCTTTAATCAATATTTGTTGCTTTTAAAATTATTGTACTACAAGCTGCGGAAATATCACCGATCGAGAATTTTTTCAACCATCCTGTACTCGCGATTTTTGATTTATTACTAGGACAGGGCACACTCTCATTCTGCCGCACTGTGTATCATGATATTATGCATGGGACAGTCCTGTCTCATATTCCTTACATTTCTTCCTTATTCCCCGAACGATGGCACTAAAAATGGTCAAAATATGCTACAGAAATAAGCATCGTAAAATGGATACAAGCGAGCATGTATAGTATATGTATGATACATAAATTCATCCAAGATTAATCAGTTTTGATCATTGTAAAATAGTCATATAATCACATCACAACAACTTTAGGAAATGCTGAAAAACCTCCCTTCTCCTTGACAGGTATTTTATTATTTTGAATTGCTTGCCACACTTTTCATAATCCCATGTTCGCTAAAAACGTAACATAATTGGCTCCAATCCTACAGTAAATTCCAAAATCCCTCTAAAAAAAACTAAAATATTTGACCAGAAATTAATCTCAATATGCCGCATCGGTCGTAAATTGTGCCTCGTTCTTTGCTTGCTCCGTTCCTCTCTCGGAAGAACAAAAGCTTGGGCGATTCAAAGCTGTGTGTAATCGCTGAAGCCGGTGCCCAGCGATCATCATCGATCAGTGTGTACAAGCGACAAGTATGGGTCATCGCTTCGAGTATTCAGACAGTGCAACAGCCACCGAATATTCATATTCGGTTACAGTTACTGAATCTGAACGAATTTGCGATGCTATGTTCACGAACGGGTGGCAGTCTGACACACTATTGTTCAGTAGTATCATGAATGATTTCCAAGCCCTGCAAAACGAACCCTGGTGCCACCCAATCCTGTCATCCAAAATCCCAGTGATTTCTCGTGGAAGTGCAGTGGATTCCGCGGCTTCCAATAAAGCGAGTATCACGTCAACATATTCCTACCCTCTCCGTACTTGACCTGCACTCGGTAGGGGCTGGCACTGGTATTGCCTTAGTTTGGGATCACAAGTGTTTACACATCGAAGATGTATGTTAGCCCCATCATCTGTTGGTTCTCTATGTAATAACAGCTGATCTGGCAATAACGGAGCAGCGACCTCGGGCGGTCAATCATGCTCATGCTCATGCTCACGATTGGACCACCCTCTGAGCTATTGGCAAAACCTCATTTGTTTGTTTGCCTATATCTGTGGAACAATTATGTAAAAAAACATTCTACTGGTCGTTTTTTAAACTTAAAGTTAGCTAGAAAAAATACTGTTACTAACCGACAGTTTGGCAAAACATTTTCTTTTTTATTATAAATCTTAAGGTGCATTTTATGTTCAA
>JASCZW010013315.1:0-26021 GCA_034211315.2 Aedes japonicus
CATCATTTAATAGTGGCACAAAGCTAGATCCGGCTTGCGAGATCGTAGTGCCTCGCGTTGCTTCAACAGGGGCAGTAGACGCTTCGGTGGACACTTCTTGAGGTAGATCTCTTCGCCTAGAGCCATGAACGGCGCACTCTGTTTTTCCATAGCGCAGATCGCCGCACGTAAATCATGTATTTCTCCGGAACAATCTCTGAAATTTTCTTTACTTCCTGCGTGAATATCAAACTTGTGCCGGGCAGTGAAGAATAGTAGCCCCGTAAAGTCGACGGAAGTCCGCCTTGGCGTAAGTTTCCAACATCTATGATGAGCAGACTCGGGTGTAGTAGCTTCCGAGTCCGTGACTTTGCCACCGTATTTCAGCCAGTTCGTCACGATTTGGAGCCTTCTGCACTTCTCAGGATGCATGCAGTCCTCTTCCTCGTTGGCCCGTGGGCTCTCTGAACGTAAGACATCGGACAGATTCAACCTTTGCCAGACTTCACCGATCGTAGCATCGGAATTCTCGAACGCCGTCAGACGACCCGCTTGTCAGATCCTGATCCCTAATAGAACAATCCATCTCCACCGCATTTGTCCTTCCGTTCGAGATGGTCAGAGTTTCTGGTAGTAACGGTCAATCACACGACTCACCGTTGACTCGCAGCGATTCCGAAGTTGTTGTCACGTTATCAGCGGGTGGATGTCCTGATGAAAATGAATATATTTTGGCTCAGGGCAGCACTGAAGTACCATGATTCGCCCCTAATAACGCAACGCACAACAACACACCTTCCAATATTGTGGAATGTTAACAACATCAAACAACAACAAAGAGGCCAGTGTCCGTAAGGCACCGAAAAGCGGCAGACTCATTGCAAGGTGAGCAGACTACAAGGCGTATTTCTGGACCTAGGGCTCAAGCACTGGTGTGATCCGTTCCCAAATCTAGCTAGTGTCTATTACTGATTGCTGCCAACATCCTGATGTGCTGAGCTGAGAATTTTTGAAGTGTGTTGCGCAAATCTGACTCGCGACGTTGCTTTTCCGGTGACGCCATTTTTTTTTTCCAAATTCCTATGCAAATCCGGCAGCGATAAAAATACAACAAACAAAAAAACACTTAGAACTACTTCTACCGAAATTTTGGCTAATGTTATGCCATTCAAAAAGCAAAAAAAATGCAACAGAAAAATTCTCTTATATTTCGGCAATTTGGCAACATCCCTTTTGGAATCATCAAAAAAATGTACAATGGTGGATTAGGTATAAAGGGTGTACCGTTTCAAATCCTGCACACACAGCATCCATTCCTCAAAATTCTAAGCCTTTATCCACCATTACTCGCAATGCAAATTTTTAGAGTAAAAAGAAACTTGGCCTTAACTCCTAGCCATATGCAGGCTCTGCTCAACCCTGAATCTGACAGTTTTTTTCGTATACTAACCCATGTTTCTCAGCATTTCTTCCACATTCTTCATCCATCTTTAGTCTCTTTTTTCTGTTCAACAGGCAGTTTATCAATACGCAAATTACTCGAATTCTTATAATCCCTGCTCCACCTCAGACTTTGTTTCATTACAGTTTACCGTTGGAATTTGCATGGGACCAAATTGATTTTCAAGATATATGTTCAGTGTCGGCATGTTCATGGTTTTGATCCAATAAAACAATTAAAAATATACTAGTGCTTTTTAAACAACATTGTGTGGCATGGTAAGAATTAAGTTGAAAACGAAGTCAAGAATATTTTTTATATATATTTGAGATAATTTTACATATAAAACTCATATAAAGGGTGCACCGCTTAAAATCTGCGCACATTAAAATTTCTCTAATTTTTGATCCGTTGGAGGGCTTAAATTGAAGGCTTAAATTGATCCAGAAGAGTCATGTGTCTATTTGCAGCTGCGCAATTACAACTGATCTCGCGAAAGCAAAGTAGCAACCATGAGCGGTCAATCATCTCATTTCCCATGGCATCTCATTGAATAGCAAGTTTCTGTGGTTTTTCGCTTTCCTAAATTACTGAATTGTTAGAAAGTACCATACATGACGCCATATTTTTCAATCGGGGCTCTGTCTATCGAATGGCTTGATTTGTTCAATTTCGAGAATAGGGCTCACCAGTCGTGCACTCCGATTGAGATCGGTATCCTCGTGCTACCGATGCATACAGGTAAGCCGGTCAACAGGTTTCCACTTCTCCAAGGAACCAGTTTGCCAGCATATGTTTGGGCAAAACACACAGTGATTGGATAGCACTTTGAGTGATCGTTCTTTCATTGTGTGTAGCGCCAATTCAATTTGTTGGCATTCTCCACTCTCCATTCTCTATGTTTTTTTCCTTGGTTTATGATGAGATTGAGTACAGACTTAAGGTTAAGAGAAAAATCAGACGTCGGAAAGCGTAGTTCGTTGGAGAATAGATGTACACGTGCATAGTTTCTGGCTTGAATAGAAGACAACAACATTCGCCAGTTTCTTTTTAAAGAGTCAACGTCATGCAATGATGTCCATGAAATTATAAACAGCGTTGATGTCTCCTTCCATCGGGTCCTGTAGCATAATCGCAGTATTGGCGAATCGTGCGCGCAGTAGGGTGATTCGAGCCCTTAAATTTGACTTATAAGCAGAAAATATTAATCAAAACAAAATTGTTATTTAGAAGTTTATTAGCAAATTTTGGAAGATTAGTATGGCAAACTGATTTCACTTACATCTATTATACCTCTAGATTCATGATGTTGGATAAACAACAAAATCTTCTTCTTATATCTTGAAAAGCACATTAAGATTCTATAGCAATCGTTTTACCGGCCCACCACTTAGTGTTCTAAATACACTTCCACAATAATTACGTTAGACGTTTTTCTAGATTTATTGAGTTTTTTTGTAATTTTTTGCATAGAAATCCAAAAAAAGTTTGGGGGGGGGGTAAGCAAATGCCGGATCCCTCTCCCTCATAAATATACCATAAATATAGTGTATGAGCCCATTAATTAAAAACCTGAATTAATCCACCGATGGTGCGACTGAACCCTTCTACACTTTATCAGAATTACGAACTCAAATGTGGCCAATATGGTACTGGATACATATTTTCACTCAGAAATTCCAGGAAGGTCCAGGAATATTCGACATGTCATATTTTGTGTTTAAAAATGGTACCGTTCGACAATCCTCAACGTACTGTTCATCGATGTGATTAAAATATAACCATTAATAGTCTTTAATGACCTGTTTCTGTTAGTTATATAAAAGGAGAAATTACATATATATTAGCAATTTCATATAATCAGTCTGAATCAGAATGAATTATTAGGCAATACTAATCGTCAATTTTGATTATCGATATGGATTCAATATGCTTAATAAGTACAGGTTCGTTGAAAATTGGTTGTATTACATGGAGACTTTGTGTAATTTTTCGAATATACTCGTTGCAGTTCAAAACCAGACCTGGAGCCAATCGATGCTGCTCTAATTCTATACAGTCGCATAGTGTGGCTAGTCCGCTGTATGTGCTATACATCGCACCAGATGCACAAGCGGCATCGATTGGTGTGATTGGTCTTGTTTGGTTTTGCACTGCAACGAGTATATTTTCATCTCACAATTATTTGCTCTCAGGTATTGTTTTGGTCATATCTCCATGAAGGATTATCCAATCATAATAAAATTTTGACCAGTTATTTGGAGATTTCATAAATTTAATTTGGCATTAACAAAACTAAAATCGGTACACAAATAGCTCAGTATGTAATCGGAGACTAAACTGTTTGATTACTATTATAATAGGCCGTCAAGTACTGTTTCGTTCATATCTTCGTAACGAAATGTTCGAATGAAAAAAAAATCAATAGCGTTCTATGAGAATGTTGTAACTTCCATTTGCCGTCAACAGAACTGAAATCGGTTCACAGATGGCTGAGAAACCGATGTGACATTATTTGTAACGCACACACACACATACACACACATACACACACACACACACACACACATACATACACACAGACATGTGCTCAGTTCGTCGAGCTGAGTCGAATGGTATATGACACCGGCCCTGTGGGCCTCGGATAAAAAGTCGAGTTTTCAAGCGATCTTAATACCCTTCTATTGATGTAAGAAGGGTAAAACGTTTTGATATGAACATAAACGCATCAATACATATGTACAGTTGGATCTCCTACAGTAGGGTAGGTAGTACCATTCAAACTACCTTATTTCTTGGCAGTCTTGAATTAAGCCCAGTGGTATCACTGGGTACAGTAAAAACGGAAAAACTAACTTAACCACATTACGAACATAAAGCGCGATTCACTTAATATCCGGACGCGAGAAATCAGTTCTATCTTGGGATTGTTTTGATGAAATAAAACACTTTGATTGTTATTTTGTGTTTTCTCACAATGCGTGGAGTAATGATTATGTGCTCGATCGGATACTACGGTTCAAATGTCCTCCGCTCGTTTTCAACTTGTATCTTTTAATTTCAAAGCCTGCTGTTACGCTATACGGAACTATTAATACTTTATTTTCATTTCTATTTGTTCTAGCAATAAATTTCTGTCCACTCATAGAGCCTCTCATGTAGATGGGAAATTATCTACTTCTGACGAAATAACTGTTTAGCAGTCATAATGAAAGTTTTTTATTGCACTTTAAAAAAACTATCAGAAGTCGCATTCCATTTTGGTTTTGAAGAAATGCCGATCATTTTTTTGCATACCTCGCATCATCTTTGGGTACTCTGTTCGTCAACTTGAGTGGTCATTTTAATGCACCCCCTCTACAGCTCTGCAGCATCCCGAGTCAATTTTCCAGTTTGAAATTGAGAGTAATTGGGTTCCCGAAAAAAAATCTAATAGATTTACAATAAAATGTATTGTAACCATACAATAGACTCCATAGTATGTACAATTAATAGTTGTACAATTACAATTAATAATTGTTAACAACGATTAGATGACAATAGGAGTTATTGTTTCCACAATAGAATGGAAATTGTAATGTAATTTGAGACATCGGCAATAGAAAAGGGAGGTTGTTAAGTATCTTAACTATAGAAAAAATATTGTTTTCCGAACAAATTTGAGTCAATTACTATTAATTGTATAGTTTCTGAATGGTTGAAAATGTTCGCATAGGCTTTGTGCACAAATTATGTAACGCAAAAAAACGGGATTTTTTACCCCCTCCCTCCCCTATGTAACAATAAGTAACACGTGACCAGACTCCCCCCTTTAATTACGTAACGCTCATTTCTCAATTGTGATAAAATCATCAAAAACTGTTATTGTTGTTGTTTTTATGTTTAATTCTCATTTGAGTAACTTGAAATTAGTAAAATTTGCAAACATTAGTCAATTAATTTCATTTAAGTAACTTTAAGCTATTAAAGACATTACGAAAAACATTGCACTCATTGTACTGCAGTTATTCAGGTTACTGGATGTTCTTAAAACTGTTAAAAATATTAGTTCAACAACTTTACTAACATATCTTTAAATTATTAAAAAAGAGAACTTTGAGAACACAAAAAGTACAAAGTTTTATTCATATAACCTAAACCTAGTTAAAAGATTGTAACAGTATGTTATGCAATGCATAATATTAGTGCATGAATTGGGTGATTCAACACAATTATTAGAATCAATATTGTGTATTAAATCAAACCACAATTTGTTTTAATTTAATGCAATCATATTTTTGAAATAACAAAATTTATTATATTGTAGTCAATTAGTATTTTTAACAGAAATCATTATTGATTCAACAAAATAATTTTGTAGAATAAACATTCAACAAAAAAATTAACTTAATATCATATTATTTTCATGGTTCTAATATAAAAGACAATATTTTATTTTTCAATTCAACCGCTTAGGTCGAATCAATGCAAAGGTGCATTGTTTCCAAAAAATTTATTTTTTGATTCAACAATAAATGCTTTATGTTTTCATTAAAAGCCTCCTTTGCAGCGCTTTTAGAACTAAAAAACAATTGTGGTTGGTTCAAAAATAAAATCGGTATTGTTTGAATAAATAAAAGCTAAAGGTAATCCGTGTTATAGAAAATAGCACCAATTTTTGATTCAAATCGTCATACGATACCTTTTGTTTAGTAGATCACATTTAAATTGTGAGTCTCCATTAATCGAAGCTTTAGAATTTGGTCGGAAATCAATAGATAGACTTGATCAATTTTTCTAAAAATTTCATATATCTTGCACCACTTGGCCATAAATGTGTTTTTATTATCGCCACTCCCATAAGAAACACATGTGGTTGGCCATCAAAGGAACCAAAATTTGAAACTATGGCGATAATTGGTTCAGTGTTTCAGTTATGGCTAACGTGATTAATAATACAAAAACTAAATTTTTGCTCAGTTTCAATAATTTTCCTTCAAAATATGGATTAAAAGCTTTCATTTGACGGAAGAATGCGTTTTTAACTCAGCCTATATCACACTGCCAGGTGTCCGGGAGCCATAAAACAAGTGAGAGAGTGGTTTTGGCGGAATATTAGTAAGTCTAGCCGATAGATGGCCATAGCACCGGGAATGCCGCAGTCAACGATCAGGAGTATTTTCAAAGCTGACCATGGACTGAATCCAGACGAAAAACAACGGGCTCATGGCTTGACTGAAAAGCACAAGAATGCAAGAGTCGAAAGTTGTCGGATGCTTCTCAAACGACACGGTGATAGTAAAGTTCTGTTTCGGAAGAAAACATGTTGCTCCTACAGGATCCCCACAATTAGCCAAATAAGCGGGTGTATGCAGCACCAACCGCTTTTTATTAAAATTTCATTTGAATAGTTTAGAAGCATTTTAAAATGTTCTTCCTACACATTAACATGGGAACTGTCAGATTTATCACCACTCGGTGTCTCCTACTTTTTCAACATGGATTCGTTTAAACTAAAATCGTTGTTTTTGTTTGTGTTGTTTTGACAGAATATTTGAGAGTGCGTTCGTCTGAGTTACGTTATTAGGGGGGAATCAGTAAGGCAGGCACCGAACTTTGGACCAAAGTCCTGGTACTTCCTGCGCCAACACAGAAACAAACCCGCTCCCAAAAATGATAAAAACGATTCATGATATCATGAGCCTAGCGTATTTTCACTTAATGAAAATACACCATGATTTGGGCTCATGATATCTTAAGTCCTGCTCACGTAACGCACCCAAAGCGTTACGAATTGTTCTGCTGAGAGGGAATCATCAATCAGAATTAATAAGATCAAATCACGCAGTGGAATGAAAGCGCATCTATCGATCACAATACGCTTTTTTCGGCACATAATTCAATTCACGGATTTGCTCAGGGGCTATTCATAAACCACGTAGACTTTTCTAGGGAGAGGGAGGGGGGGGTGTTTGACCAAAGCCTACGCTCCATACAAAAATTCAAAAAAATGTATAGAGAAAAGTCTACAAGGGGGGATGGGGGGGGGGGTCAGAGATTTTCAAAAATGAGTCTACGTGGTTTATGAACAGGCCCTTAGTAAGGTACACTGTTGTTGAACAGTTTTTCAAATAATGTGCTTATTTGAAGCACTGATCTGTTTGTTGGGTTTGCACTGCTATTTTTAGGAATTGGGAAATTGAGAAAGAAATTTCTTACCAAATTTTTTAGGAGCCTCCGTGGAAGATCCAATCGTCTTCCTGTAGCTTACAAAACTATTCGATGGTGGCAATCCCGTGACTGGCGATTATTATGATGAAGTAATCGGCCAGCCCTGCACGGTCCAACATCGTTTCAAAATGCTCTTCTGGAGCCTCATTGTCCAGAAGCAGATTATAGAGCTTCTGCTCGTCGCTAATTTCCGATGCAGCTGTAAACAGCAGAGGTCCTTTCTAAGTTAAATATTCTATTTGATTCATACTGATGCAAATGTTAAAATTCAGTTTCGTATTAGTTTGAATTTCAAAAAAAAAAAACAAAATAATCCACTTACCTGATGATTTGACAGCTCGGTTTTCTTGAAGGCTATATGCAGCAAACACAATATTCGCTGCAGAAGTTGTCGTGAAAAAGGGATCAGATTTGTTTCCGTGAAAACCTACTTTCTTGTTCAACTAGACTATTCAGGCCCTGATGATACTCTATGCCCAGGGAAGTCAAGAATAATTTCAACCCAAAATATATCCACCACCTCCTGCTTCAGCATCTTTAGTTTTCCAAAACAAGGAGCTAAACCTTCATAATATTGCAGCTTTTGAATTTAAATATTGACAATTAGGTGTCCACCTGAAATGGGAGACCATAATTGAAAAAAGCTTAATTGAATAAATTCCACAGAAATTGGACAATAATCTCATCTACAAACTAAAAACTAAAAATTGGCAAAACACTTCTGCAAAACCGACCGCCCTAGTGCGCATACATGTGTGTATTCATTTATGCTCCAACTGAGAGAAATAGCATATTTCAACCGATCACATGTAGGCATAAAAGTTCCACAGGGAGCAAAGCCGTGGCTGATCGAACTTTACTCTCACGATTGCCACACCTACGTCTTCCATCCCTTCGAACCAACTCACCAAAACATTCACCTCTTGTCTTGTCGTTTAGTGGCGAAGCCTGTGCAGTGTGGCACAAAACATAAAAATTTAAACCTGCCTTTTAGTATAGTTTTGCACATTCCCTCGATCGGTTTAGTTTGCGCAGCGACGACGCGGTCCTCGGTCGTTCAGGTTTCTATCGTTGGGAACATGGTCATCGACGTTGGGTCCGGTCCCGCTTTGAGAGTGGTGAAGTACACGATTCAAATTTAAGCCGTTCATTCATTCTGCGTGACTATTTTTTTTTTTGGCGACTTCACGCTTTCGGATGAATCTGTTTTCGTCGCGCCTACCCGCAATTTCAATTTAAGCTGTTGAAGAACGACGACAATCGTAAAGACCTAAGCGGTCATTGTTGGCTCAATTTAAAGCCGAAGAAACAAAGTGATCAACACACGGATTTGAAAGCTCTCTTCCTGCGCGGGCACACTCAGCCAGCATCCATCCGCGCATTCGCCGAAATATCGGAGAGGAAGGCAGCCGGCTCTGTTATTACCTAGGAGCAACAAGCAGCAGCATCTTGTGCGTTGTTCAATTGGGAATGCAATTATCCAATGCCGACGCTGTTGTGGTATTGTTTGCAAATTCGATCTGGCCTCCTTGCTGGCTGTGACTTACGGAGAGCGACGTTGCGGTGGCTGTAGTAATGCTCTTGGGGCGCATGGCGGGTATTCCGACCAGACTCTGCTGATGTGTGTCACCGAATGGCTCAGCAGCAGCATTGACTACTACTGGCAGTCGTCAGGAGGCAGTCATTAACTGTAAAATGTAAGCAGTTGGAGTTAATTGAGTGAAGTGAATAGCTTAAGTGATACGATGATGGGACACGATCGGAGATACTGGGAAAGCTAGGGATGTTCCACTCTTTGAAAATATCATGAGATCTTCAGCAAATCGGAAATTTTTTTCGACGACACTGCGTTTATTTTAAAGGGAAGTTCCTTTTTCGTTAATTTCGATGTCTTTCGATACATATTATGCGGTGGAATGTTTTGCATACTTATTTAATCATTTGTTATTAATTTTAACTACCGTGAAATTTTACAGATATCTGTAAAAAAATTACCGGAATTTGTTAATTTTTACCGAAATCCGTTTAATTGGATTACCTAAATGTCCGGCTGTTGAGATTTCTGTTAAAAAAATCAAAGTGCGCTCGATTAGCATTGCAAAAGAACTTTCTTTTTAGTAAATAAGTTGCTAAGGATGTGGCCAACATTTCAAAGAAATAATTATCTAATCAAATGAGTTCCTCACTTATTACTCAACTGATCAAGTAAATATGTAGGGACTTGAGAGTAATAGGTCGAAGATTTTTTACCAGATTTGGTCGCGAGAACATTATTTTGCAAATTAGATGTTAGGTATTTTAACTTGTATGAGCTTTTCCATGTTAAATCAGCCAGAAAAAATCACAATCTTCCTTGATCCTGTCCGATTTGGTTGAAAATTTGGCTGCGATATGGAAAATCATGTTTTTCCACTTGATCGAAACAAAACTTTGACTCAAGAGTTATGTTTGAAAAGGGCGGTGATGTCTTGTGTAATATGTATTCAAAATGGGCACTCCCTTAGTTCAGTCGGTAAAGGCGCAGCTGCAAAGCAACACGATGCTGGATGTGGCTGGGTGAGATTACCAGTCTGGTCTTGGAATTTTTCGTCAAGGAAAATTTCTCGACTCCCTGGGCAGAGGGTATGATTGTACTTGCCACACAATCATCCTAATGCAAAAATGGTACCTGGCGCCTCAAGCTCTTAATTAATAACTGTGGAAGTGATTTAGAACCAGTGTTGTAAAAAGACATTTCGTGCAATTGGATAAATTTACCGATAACTTTGTTCAACAGCTAAATTTATGAACATAGTGTATGGTAAAATTAAAGCTCTTGACAAATTTTACAACTTTGTCGAACAGTGTATTGCCCTAACTGTTATACAGAAAGTGTTATATTCATTAGGCTGATGTAAATTTCGAAATATTTGCTCCCCTAAACTTAATCGACGATTTTTATTTCTTATTATTATATTTGTTGAATAACTATTTTTGTTGAAATTTACATGTCAGGTATCTTCGGTATTTTGATAGTTGACAACTTACACTATATGAATGTATATAAGATTTGGTTTAAAGACGTAATATCAAGATGTTAGTGATCTGGAAATGTATGTTTGAGATTCTTCATACTAATTCCCATACAAACTTTGAATAGCGTGTGCAGAGCCAAATTAAAACCAAATGTGTTACAATTTTTTGGGGACTAATTGGACACAAATTGGCGTCCATTAAGATTAAGGGGGTAAATATTTCGAATTTTGCATCAGCCTAATATTCATTGATTTGTTCAAATGATATTCAGATGAATATTCAGATATTGCGCTCTCACATCTTAGGTTTAACACTTAGAACAATACATTGTGAATCAAATTTATGAAACTAATCAAGCACCACAATTTTTTCATACGTACTATTTGGAAAATCAGCTTATGGAACGATTTGTTGGGAAATTTAGAGCATTGGATCGAAAGACTATTTACAGCACTGTTTAGAATACTAAGTTGCAATAAGCGAATTGTATAAGCAATATGCTTGAAATACTGAAAGAAGAAGAAGTATTCAAAACATTATAAATCGTAAACCGTTTACTGTAATGATATTTTTCTAAGCAGAAATTGTAGATAATCAACGGGGCTTTGTAAAAAACACTATGTGTGTGTGTGTGTGTACAATCTAACACTCATTGGCCGGCAATGGTATTATGGAAGAAATCTGTTTACAACAATCCCTCAAGTGATCATTGGAAGCAGCTTTAATCCGAACGCTAGAAAGTGATAGCTCTATTACTGATCCAGCAACCCATTTCAGAATGTCTGGAGAGTCACGCCCATTCCGAGGTTACTTTCACATACAATAAGACCCGCATGTAAACATTACCGGTATCATTTGGATAAGGGCACTGCAACACACTTCCAGATTTGGAAATCTTAAATTTCCAAACCAGGCACGTATTTGGTATTGTTTAAAAATAAGGTTGACGTTATATAGTTCTAGTAAGATACATCTCACCAATTGCCGCTTCCTTCGTTAGACTCTCTTGTTCATTCGTAAGCGTAAAAATTCTCGACGTTGCCTCGTAAATAATTTCATGCACTCCCGACAAAAGCGCAAAAATTAAGGGCTATTCACATTAGGCCGGGCCGAAGCCCGGTCGGGTGACGGCCGAGTTATGCTACGAATTCATTGTATGAGTGCTGTATGCAACCGTTCACATTAACCCACCGGGCCGTGGTCGGAGTCTTACCGGTGTTCGACCGGGCTGGTAAAAATATTTCTTGGCAACGATATTTTGACGGCTCGGTCTCAGCACGGCTGGCAGCATGTGCTTTGATTTATATGTAGTTGTGAGCGCATCGCACAAGCGCAAATAATACGTATTGACAGAAAGTAGAATAGTAGTTTGGTGTTTCGAACTAATTTGGTTTACGTTTTAAATTTGTTGTATTTAAAATGATCAGCTTAGTAGGCGCAAATTGTCATTGTCGGGAACACCATTTTTAAAGAATTTACTTCATAGATTCGACCAAACTAATTTAATTCATGTTTTCAGAAGACTCGATCAAGGCTGTCCACGTGTAACACTAGGACTTATTCTGTTTTCAAACTATATTTAGGGAAAATGGCCCAATAGTGTGAGAGCTAATTTATTCTGTTTTTTTAAACCAAATTATTTATACTCGCAGAAAATCAATAAATACATTCATTTTCCAATTGAATTTACTTTTTTACTCAAAACGCTCCTCCATGAATAGGAAAAGGTATTCCTTAGTTGCAGTATTTCATAGTTATTGTTCGTATAGTTGCGGTAAATCCACCATTTTTTTCCTAGCAGTGGCAAAGGGCATACACCTTTTAAAACGTAGCATGGTAAGTGGTAGCACAATAGTTAACGATGCAAAATGTAATTTATGTTTTGATAATAGACAATGACAATGCTTACTGATAGTGCAACTATAAGTACACTACCACATAGACAACGAAATTTTAAGGAAATATTTCTATTAATACGGCATTTTTATCAAATTAACGATTCAAATGTGCTTAGTTGTGACTCTTAAACTGATAAATTAACGATCAAAATGATGATTATATTAGATATTTGACTTATTTTAAAATTGTACGTTGCTTTAGCGGTTCAGAACATATTACCAAGTTTTCTAAACATGGGTGTCATTCATAATGTTAAAAACTTTGACTAAATCTTATCGAACTATGATTTTTTGCCTGAAATTATTAATCGTTTGTTTTTAAAATTTGTTTTAAAGTCTCAATATTTGAAATTCAGGGTACCTTAACAATAATGTTCCTGGGAGGCTGCTTCGAAATCATTTCCAGAATTTTGTTCTGAATCCCTTGAAGTATCTTTTTCTTACTAGGCAACAACTTGCCAACATAAGGCAAGGCCGATCTAGAAATTTATTTCAACCTTATGTGATCGACAGGGTACCCGGGTAACTTTTCATGTTTACATTACGTGTTTTCATAGTTTATTTTAAATATTTGGAAGGCAATTTTTTGCATGAACACATTTCGTACAGTAGTAAGAAGGGCCGAAGGGCGGGACTTCGATTTTTTTTACCCTTTAAGTGATCGACAGGGTACCCGGGTACCCACCAAATTCAATTGATTATAACTCTGGCTTTTATTGACCGATTTTTATTCTTTTGGCCCCGTTAGGTTTCAAAACTCATTCATTTTAGGGATATTACCAGCAATGACCATTTGAATGCATCTGGTTCCCGTAAATTCAGGTTGCCAGGGCTGTGTTCCGGTACAGAGTCACAATATTGGAACATCTATTGAATGTTCAGGAATGTATGTCAGAATGTTTGGAATAATTCCTAGAAACTATTTTTATCCTATTGTCGAACACATAAGGGTTAAATATTAGAAGTTGATTCTAATTTAAACGGATTTGCTGTGCATTAGAATTATTAATATTCTATATATTTATTTCATATAGCTATAATACATTAAAGGTGATTGATATAAGTTAATTTCTGTTGAATTATCATCCCGAAGTATTTCAATTGACTTGACCAGCTCTGGTAAATCTCACGGCTGTCATGCGACAATGAAACAAACTGTCCATTTCACTATCACGGGAAGAAACGAACTATCATGAGGTTTCTTGTCATTCTTGAGCCATCTCGCAGACATATGATTTTTTTCTCATGGATTTTGATTCATAAATTTCTAACTTGTTTATATGAAATAAGCCAAGGCATATGTCATCGATAGAATGAAAAATGCATTTAATGGTTTGCCTAAAAAATAGTAATAATATCAATAAACGTGCTTGTAATTGCGATGACCAAAACAGTGTCAAAAAAATCGATGACAATTTGAAGAAATCTTAATCGTCGTTTCCTCAGCCGATGAGATTATCAGGTGTATTTCATTCAACATTGCATGAAATTTTTTAATGATCATGACAGCCCTGGATTTGACCATGAACGTGGAACTCGGTTCATAGTATCTATGTGATTACTACATGTTTTCAAGAAATTAGCTGGAAAAGGAAAAATTATACTTGAAATTTGGGAAGCGTTGGGAAAAGTTTTCCATTGTTGAAAAGTGATAATATCTAAACTTTTTTGTTTTGCAATCGGCTGCAAATAACACGATGGTTTCTTCCTACTCAATAATGCCTTTGTCGTCAGCGAACAAAGATAAAAAAGGGGTGCTTACTGAATATATTTTCAAATATTGGCACACGAATGCTGCCCTGAGGAACTCCTGCTCTTATAGGTAATCATTCGGATCTGGAATTCTGATAATGATGATTTTTGTTTATAGTTGGGATAAGTATTATTATTCATCTGTTGCTTGATCTAAGCATTCATCTTTGTTTTTACTTTTTCAGTCACAAACGAATTTTGTTGACATTTCTGATCGCCAGAAACTTACGCCTGAGCTTCACGTGAATTGTGAAATAATGAGTTCTAAAAATGGCTTCTCAAGTTTCACACAAAGTTTGAAAAGAAAAAAGCGGCGGTCAGGTATTCTATTTGGGGCCTGTTAATAAACCATATTGACTCAATTTTAAAAACATCAGACCGTCCTACCTTTCGTTAATGTTTTTCTCATACATATTTTTGAAATTTTGTATGTATCGTAGAGTTTGACAGACAAATCTACAGGGTTCAAGAATGGTCCCTTGATTATTAAGTGCAGATTATTAGTGATTTGAAAAAATGAGTTTCAGTCCCCGATGATATGTAAAGGTATTGCATCCAGACTCGATCAATCATATATAATATCCAAAAAAGTAACATGAAGATCATGGATAATTGCGAGTATCCATTAAAATATTGGCCTGTAATTAATAAATCAATTTGATGGAAATTTTATGACACTTCTTGTTTCCCGTAAACAATTTAAATAAATACGCGACCCACAGGTTGTATTGTAATTTGGTTTTCAAAACAAAGTCAACGTCATATTCCGGGTATCGGGGAAATGCTTCATGAATAATCAGTAAAGTTTTTCCACAAATTGGTTGGTGAGGATGATTTTTTTAAGACTTATCGACTTTATCGACAAGTGTATCAAGTGGTATTCGTCTTCTAACAAATCTGGCTGAGGAATTTGCAAATATTGCCACAGGCATTACAAACAATTATTACCGACTATTCGACTAAATGGGATTATTGATATATACAGAAAAACAAAAAATAACTGAGCTCTATTGATGTGTGCGTTCAATCTGCAACATAGAATCCCGAAACAGCCCCGGTACAGTGTGAAGTGTACAAAATATACCGGCCGTGAAATAAAAGCTCTCTGGCTCCGGCCCGGACACGGCCCGGCCTAATGTGAAGACCCCTTTAACGTGGCCAAACCGGCCGTTATATATGTAACCTGCATAAGAAAACTCTGGACACCACATGGTAAACGCATCTGAAATTAAGTGGCACCCTTTCCCGCATGCGCATTGTCTTCGTTTGCTGCTTCTGATAAGCAAATGGCCGTTTTCTACACGCACTGGTCTTCTTTTTTTCTGCACTCCACACTCTGCCAATAATCATATGCCCGCTACGAGGTTACTCTATATCGAACTTCAAAACTGCTAATAATCATCGATTCACTCGCGACCCGGGACGAATGACCCCTAGGGTTAAAGTCCCGTAAAAATAATAAAGAAGAAGAAGATTCACTCGCGACAAAGCGGACAAACGCTCAAACCTAATAATGTATGTCCGGATGTCTCAATGCTACCACTAATATCTAAACTAAGTTGATGTAGCTCCTCTTCCGGGTGCGGGGGCGCAGCACAAAAAACCACAAAATGTGGAAATACTACCGACACTCACACATTTCGGGTGGGAATCGATTGTATTTACTACAGGTTTCCCAAAGCACGCGGATATTTTATGATTTCACTGTTAGTTAAAGTTAAATTACGAATTATTGTTTGATTTTTTTGGCGAAAACGACGCAGCAAAAACAAAACACGTCAGTTTCAAAGCAGGGCTTGCTGCGATCCTCGTGGCTTTGTAAGAAACACTATACACTGAAAAAAATCTTTTCTTGAAAAACCAATAATAAAATTAGAAATTGGTGGATAGTTGTCTTTGAAATCTATGCTGTTTTTTCAATTTGGTTTCTCAAAACTACATACTTAGAAAATAACATCGACCTTGGTTCGATTTTCTACCGAAACACATCGGTTACCAACACGAATCGTTTATATATGCTGTTTCAGGGTGTAGTTTTAGAGTCAAACCCGAGTTTCGGTTACTATATACTATATTTGACAGATAAAAATGAAAGATGAACCGAACAGTACGGTAAAGCCGGGATATTCAAGAGTTCGGTACACGAAAACCGAGAAAACTCGGTTTACTGAACCGAACATTCGCTGAATATTCTTGAGTGCCAAACAGTTCTCTTCGAGTCAATTCCACGACGGCTATGTCTACTGAAAACTCGGTTATTTTAGCTGATTCGATAAGGCCTGAAAAACCATCAGCCATTTTATCTCGCGTGTGCGTGAAGAATGTCTGTTTGCGAAAAAAAAAATCGTACTGTCAGATAAAAATGGAAAAAATAACCGAGAGACTACAACAGAAAAATGCACGTTTAGTAATATATGAGGATTATTTGGATCAATAAACAATGAAATGCCTGGGATAAATATACAACGTACGGCGTTGTACCAACAATCAATATGCAACTAGCGATTTGAAATTGGTTCACTGTTGTAGAACCCCTTGGTCCTAATTACACCTTGAAGCCAGCACCTTGTTATACATATTTGCGCCTTTGTTTTGATTTGCAGTGTTTTTTTGACAGAATATTTGAGAGTGTGTTCATGTGAGTTCATTATTAGGGGCGCATTACTAAGCTTTGGACCGAGCTTGGGACCGATGTTCTAGTACTGACTGAGCCAAGAAAAAAATCGTTTTTGTATGGGACCTACTGGTCTTATAGTTAGTCTATGGTTGTACCAACAATCAATATGAAACTAGCGATTTAAAATTGGTTCACTGTTGTAGAACCACTAGTTCCAAAGTTCACTTTTGAGGCTGCACCTTGCTATTCACTCTTGCAGCTTTTCAGTACCTTTCGGTACTAGTATCTTTGGCTTTGTTTTGATTCGCTTTATTATTTTGACAGAATATTAAGCTTGGGACCGAGCTTGGGACCGGTGTGCTAGTACTTCCTGAGCCAACAAATATATTCATTTACTTCAGGACTATCCAGACGCTGGTTGTACTCATTTAGTCTCGTTCTTGTTTTTTGGTACTGGATTAAAGTATTTGATAGTTCGTACAACGGTCAACGTTGTACACAGAAAAAAATAATTAATTTTAACAAGCGCGTAAAATTTCCTCTCGTTTAATTTCAACCCGAAGGAGGCGTAAACAACGAAGTGGTATGCAATCTTCCATACACCAGACAACAATGTTTGTAATCTGTCATACAACAGGCTAGATGCAGGCGTTATTTGACTTCAATTTACATGAAATATCCCATTAATTTCTGCCAAATCAAGCATTCCCTTTATGTGCATTAGATAACGCAGAAAATTCAATATTTATTTTTATCTGTGTATGTCTGTCATAAGCATAACTAACACAACTGGTTTATTACTATGAAATTCGAAGCAATTTCAACCGAAATTCCAGCTTTGCTACAAAGAACCGAATTCCGTATCTGCAACAAAAAAGTCGCTTTGTTTGACAGAGTTCGGTAATGTTTGAGGAAAACGATGCTCGTTTATTGCTGATTGGATTTATTTTTGTCAACCGAGTTTTTCGGTAAATTTGACAGATTGCGAGAAAGTAAAAATTCAACCGAGTTCGGTATTATTTTCTAAGCGTGTACTTAACTAATGAAGAATAATTGAAGTTATATTAAGATGAAGCAACTAAAGTTTCTAAAAAAATAATAGTTTCATGATTTTTACATTGTGAGTTGTTCGTGAGAATAACTTCTTGATATGATTCTTTAGCAATGGTCTTGGTGTGCAATTTTCTAAGTGTAAGTGTATTTTCGGGATAATTTGACTTAAATTTCGACGAAAATATGTAATGGAGAACAATGTTTACAATTGAACAATTAGATTTTCTTTAACTTATATGTTAATACCAATAAGATTGGACGTACTGTTTGTGATTTATTGGGCTATTTTATTAAGCGTTTATCTCAAACATCTTAAAAATTACATGTTTTGTCTTAAACCATGTCGTTTCCGACCAGAAGGGTTTAACATAAAAATAACAATATTATAACAAACCTTGTTACGGCTAACTGATTATGACCTAAATTGACTGAAAACGGTTTCATCAGGATAATTGTATAACATACCTATAACAAATTAAGATACTATGTCCCGCGAGGCGCAATCTGCGTAAAGAAATAAATTAGTTTAAAAATAAGCTGCCACGACGTTGTTACAAAATTTGTTTTGTTTATGTTGTATCTATATCCTAGGTCGCAATATTCAATTACATTTTGAGGATTTTTTGTTACAATTTCTGTTATATTAAGTTCATCTGCGATTTAAATTCTAACAACGTCTGTTATAAAAACAGCGTAACTGAATAACAAAACTTGAAATTATTTGGTAGTTTCCTTTTGTTCGGGTTTGCATTTTTATAAATACTATGAAAATTCAGTACATCGTCAGTATGAAATAGTTTCACAGTAATTTTGCTAACGGAAATTGAAATCAAGTAGCGATATTTTGTGTACCTCTAATCATGTGGCTTTAGTGAGGAAATCCATAAGGGAAATCCTGAACATAGTTTCCATACCTAAAAACTCGTTAATATTCTTTTAATTTTATCCAAAACTTCTTCTAAGTTTAGACAAACTGATTAAAAAAAATCCTGAATTTATACTGAAACAATAAATGGAACATCCCCAGCTCACTCCATCGTTTAAGACTGCCACTCAGTGCGAAAAGTGAACAAACAAATAGCACCAAAAGGGAGACTCGAAAAAATGTTGTGATCTCGAATGTTAGGCTCTCAATGCCGCACGCTCCCCATTTGATGCTGCACACCTTTGGCGCCTTGCGTTTGCCAATACATAAATGTTTCGAGTGTGAATTTCCCTCTTCAACTTTCCTGTACCCCCTTATGAATAGGTAGTCAGCATTACTAGACGTCCCCAAAACAGTTTAACCTCTATTTTGTGAATGCTCGTAGACGGACAAAAATGGACTAGAAGAACAGCGAAGAGTAAACAGTGAAACGTGATGGCAACGACGAACCGTATTCGCAAAAATATTCTCACACTTAACGGTGTCAGCGGTTTCAATGGGGTGCATTTGAACAATCACCACCTTTCGCATCATCAGCAGCATACTCAACATCACCAGCCTCAGTCGGCTCAACCACAACATCCGCCGCAACAGCAACAGGATGCCAGCATTACCGGTATCGTTGAAGGACTACCGAAGCCATTCGTGTCTGCTATGCGAACCTTGTTCGATATTATGGACGACGACAAAACTGGTTTGGTGAAGCTGGCCGATATCGAAGACCGTTGGCAGGACGATGGCTCCAAGGGTCTGCCGCGAGGTGTAATTGATAGCTTGCGCAAAGTTACGCCTTCTAATGGGTTGCTCTCGTTCGAGCGTTTCTGCAGTGGGCTCAAGATTTGCCTGGTACGCAATCAAACCGAAGCAAGTAGAACGATTCGATTCTCCAAAGAGTCAGAAAAATTACCCCTCTCCCCAACTAAACTTTCCGTTCGGCCTCCCTCCGCACCCTTGCTCGATCTGGATACCATATCAAAACCTTCTTGGAATAGCACTAGTGCCAACACAGCAACGGTTAGGCCGAACAACGCCATGCCAGCACAGAAGACACTCAGTATGCCACAGCTCAATCCAGACAGTGACCTAGATCTGGAGCCACCGCCAATTATCCTTCCGGGTGCTTTCGGTCCCCCCAAACCCCCTCGAGTGTCGCTGAACCTGGAACGAACTCAACCAGTGCAAGTCAACTCAAACATGGACAAAGCGGAAATCCGCAACGCTCTTCAAAACTGGCAAATGTCGCTTCTGATGAATGAAACGGACAAACCGGATAAAACGCATCTCCGGTTGACCCGCGGGTCAGCCGACGGTCAAATTGACCTCTCCAACACGAGTTCATCACCCTCGTTGGGCATGCATACGACCGGTCTTTACCAGAAGAAGAACGGTGGCGGCGGAGGAAGCAGCAGCAGACGACGCGAGCCCCGAAGGCATACGCTGCAGAATGGCGTCGATTACAATATGCTCAAGCGGCTCAAGCAGATCGAACAGGAGAAAGACATCCTGCTGCAGGGGTTGACGGCGGTGGAGAAGGCTCGCGATTGGTATCTGAAACAGCTGTCCATCGTGCAGGATAAGATCAAGTATCTGGGCCGGTCCGGAGCGCATATGGTGAGTGTAATCATACGTATTTGGGTTGGTGCGGGTCAAAAGTAGTATGCATAGTTAGTCGAGATTCATGTACAATAAATGTAATGTGCGATTATACAAATTTACAGTACCGGACGATCTTTGATTGAAATCATTTTAACTTTACCCCATGCATTTCTGAAGTCTCGACTGTTAGGTGGTCATAGAAGTCTTTTTTTTTCTCGGAAATGTGGCAATCTGAAGAGCTGAAAAACGTGGTAACATACTTTTGAAAAGTATGTACAGTCATACCACAGAGAACAGACATCCAAGCTTAAGTGCCCTTTGTGTGTAAATTCCTGTAACTTCCGTTTTAAAATTTCAACTCGTTTCCGTTAGTTTTGTGAATCGTAGGTTGATGACGCCACTTGCCCGGTATGACGCTCGGTATTTGATAGCTTGTCTATTTTAGTTTGGTGAAACCTAGACTAGGCGGCGTTGTTTTTCCAACGGTTTGCTTTTTAAAAATGTACATACTAAATTCGAAAAAAAATGTTCGAGTTACCTGGATGTCTGTTCTCTGTGGTCACACCACAGAGAACAGACATCCAAGCTGGAGCTCCCATCCTGTTTAAATTTCTGTAACTGCCATTTTAAAATTACAGCTCGTTTCCGTTAGTTTTGTGAATCGTATGTTGATGGCGCCACTTGCCCCCCTTGAGATTTGATAGCCTGTCAATTTTAGTTTGGTGAAACATAAACTAGGCGGCATTGTTTTTCCAACGGTTTGCTTTTAAAAGTTTGAACAGTAAATTGCAGAAAATATGTTCGAGCCTGGATGCCTGTTCTCTGTGGTCACACTTCGATATAACGTAACTCCAAGTTATGGTTTTTTTTTAATTCAGTGTATTATGACGTGACGTTCATCCATACAGGAAAAAAGTATTTTCATTAAAATTCATTTAAGTTATTCAACAGTCGCTTAAAATCAATGTTTTCCGAATTGCATGGTGTTTTAGACTTTCATTTACGATTTTTGATAATATTAAGTTTTTAATTCCAATTTTTCATTCATCTTACTGTTCACTTCTTTTACATTGCGTGTTTTTGTCTACTTGATCTAATTTTCACCCAAAAATTTGTACATATGTAAATCTCGAAAAAAATAATACACAACAACAAGAAGTATATTCTGCTAATTATGGTTCTATTGCATGAAATACGTAAAATAATTTAATGTTTTGAAATGGAAATATCTTCCCTAGAAACATGAGATCCTAGGAGTGGCAGAAATTTCTATCAGAACCAAAGATGTGAAGAGATAAGTCCGTTAGAGTACGAGAAGCTGTGAAATGAAATAGAAGCAGTTGAAATTGAGGTTCACATTGAGCCTTAGCAAGGCCTCCAGAAGAATCTGGCCCCTGGCATTGGTAAGGCGGCTCCCCCACTCGAGTGCCCAAGCGTTGAAGTCCCCCGCTATTACCATCGGGTTTAGGCCAGTTAGCTCAGTTATCATACGATCGAGCATATTGGAAAACTGTTCGATCGACCATCTTGGTGGTGAGTAGCAGCTGCAGAGGAACAGTCCATTCGCTTTTACAACCACGAAGCCCTCGTTTGTGGTAGACACAACCTCCCGAACCAGGTACTTGCCCGTCGTTCATAATGCCGCCATATTGGAGCCGTCCAACGTTTGTCGGCTGGGATGCGGTATGGGTCGATATTATGGCGATATCCGATGCTGACTCGCGAACTGTCTGACACAGCAGCTGCTGGGCGGCCTCGGTTCATGTTTAGTTGGGTTACCTGCATTACGATTGGCTCGTTGGAATACCCTCAGCGGCCGGGCACTTGCAACCATAGCCCCCGCGTATTACGTGCTTATCGTCCGGTTTCTTGGCACACATCAAGCATTTGGGGGGACCCTTGCAGTCCCGCGTGTTGTGACTAGTGATACCACACCTTCTGCACAAGCTGCTCCACTCTGCCAATCTGGGCCTTTGGATTCACAGGACATGTGCCCGGTCTCTAGGCATTTGAAGCATGCCTTCGGCAGCTGGTTCAGGTTAAGTGGGAATATCGACCATCCCACCTTTGTGGAAATTGCCGAGAGCTGCTGGGAATCACTCGACACACCAGAGCTACAGAAACCACGTCTTACCTCCCAGACTATAGGTGATCGAAAGAGGCCGATGCACGCCTTCGCTACTTTCAACGCCGTGTTGGCGTCGGCTGCCGCTACTCTCATCATTGCCCTGGGTCCCGAGTGGACCCTTCCGCAGTCCCATGTCTGCAGCGACAACCTTAACCTTGCACTGCTACCTTGGTGATCTCATCCAGATTCATGCACTGGATCGTAACATCGTAACCTGTGAGGCGAGGGCGCGTACCTCCTTCTTTCTTATTTTAACATGTCAAGCTTATTGCTTTCACAATTCGCTTATTGCTTGCTCTCAACTCAGTGTTCTAAATGCACTTCCACAGTTATTAAATGAGACCTTTCGATGCCAGGTAACATTTTTGCGTTAGTATGATTGTGTTGCAAAAACAATCATACCCTATGCCCAGGGAGTCGAGAAACAGGGAATTGTCTCATCCAGCATGGTATTGCTTTGTAGCTGCTTCTTTACCAACTGAGATAAGAGAGAACCCACGTGTACCTCCACACCCTTCCTAAGGCCTGGTTTGCCAGGTCTCTATGAGCCGGGCCCTTTAGCTTTGTGAGCTTTTTTAGCTCCATGAGCATCTCACCGTGCGGGTACGGCGCATACCTGCACATCGGCGTCGAGGTCTGCCAACAGCATCCCGCGGCATCGCTTTCAAGACCTGGGAGTACTTCTGACGCCTCGGTCTTGACGATGCGGGCCTCTCTGCAGCTACGTTTGCGGGCCATCTGTCGCTTTTCAATTTCTTTTTTCGATTGATTCCCTCTTTCCGGACCCCGGTCCAGCGGCTATTCCTGCCACGCCCCTCTTAGCACTAGCGTCTACTTCCGTGCTAATAAGTAATAACTGATGTCGGGGCCTTTCCATTCGGGCTCCTTTCGGCGCTTGAGACAAATCTCGAGCTGGAGGTTGTGCCTTTGGCGCTGGGATTAGTGCCGGAGCTGGTCGCAAGGATTGACCCTTTTGACCCCGCAGCACCGTTCAAATAGGGTTTCTTCCCTATAGAGGCGGCGGACACTATCCGCTTCTGAAGCGCCAGGTGCCGTTTCGCCTGGGGACCGCTATCTCCAAAGCCCAGACGCTCAATTTTCGCTAATGGTATGCGATGGTTGATCTTATCGAAAGCTGAAGATAAGTCAGTATAAATTGTATCCGTTTGAAGTCCTTACGTACGACATCTGTCGTGCATGTAATGAACGTCAAAAGGTTTGTTGTCGCACATCGCTTAGGCATAAACCCCTGCTGTGTATCGGCTTGCAATGAAGACTGGGTCTAGAACTACCAACTCAAAGAGCTTCGCTACAACATTCAATGCAGCTATTCCTCTGTAGTTGCCGGCGGTGTGCTTTTTTGAAAACTGAAAACATGTAGGCCGATTTCCAGAGCGAGGGAAATGTTCCAGTTGCTAGAGAGAGTTGGAACAAGTGACGCAGAGGTGCTAGTATGCCAGCACAGCACTTTTTGTAAATAACTGCAGGGATACCATCCGGACAAACCGGTGTTGATGATTTCATTTTAGAGATAGCTGAACGGATCATTGAATCATCAATATTGATGGTGTTTGACGGATCACAACATAGCGGCATTACTCGCTGCTAGCGAATCGACCCTGCGTCAATATCTCGGAGCAGAACGCGCCCTCGAATTTTACTTTAAAAAGTTCGCAAATGTCCTCTGAATTCGATGCTGTGCGTTCTCCGTATGTTAACGTTGACGGTATTCCAGATTCTTTCCTTTGATCGTCGACATGTTTTCAGAGAAACTTAGACGCTAATTTCAGCCTATCCTGCTCATTTCTTAAATAATTGGCACGACTCTGGCGAGACATCCATTTGTATTCGCTGTTGATTCGCAGGTATCGGAATCGCGTTGTGGCGCGATGAAAAGTCAATTATCGCATCCAACTGCTCGGACACCTCCGCTATCTTGTTAAGCGTTCCATGCATCCCATCCATGGCCCGTATGAGTCCTGGCACATCCATGGCCACGCCTAGCTTGGAAGTACCTGCTTCCGATGCCGTGGCACTTCCGCGTCGGATACACCAGATCCCACCGCTTTACGTGGTTGGGACCTCACTAGGCCGCCTTTAGCAAACGGATTCACTTTCTCCTGGGTTTTGCTTGTTCCTGAGGTATTACCACAGACTCAACCCCTAAGACCAGTAGGTCCCGAACAAATAAGTTTTTTTCTTGGCTCAGTCAGTACTAGCACATCGCTCCCAAGCTCGGTCCCAAGCTTAATAATACGCCCCCAATAATGAACTCAGATGAAGACATTCTCAAATATTCTGTCAAAATAACACAGCAAATCAAAACAAAGGCGCAAATATGTACAGTAAGGTGCCGGCTTCAAGGTGTACTTCGGACCAAGGGGTTCTACAACAGTGAACCAATTTCAAATCGCTAGTTGCATATTGATTGTTGGTATTACCCTCCATTCTGTTGGGTACCCCTCCAGCCGCTATCCAAGCCAACGTGGAGTAGCCACCGCTTTAATGATCCCATGGTTATCTATGCAAGCTAGAAAGCGAGCAGGAAGGCCATGCGAGCTCGTGGGGAACCGTGTTCAGAGCCTGATCAGTGTAAGTCAGGTATAGGGACATCTGAGCCGTCAGTACTGAGGAAGACGACACAGGAGCTAGCCCTGAATGCAACAGTGCACCACTCGTTATACTTTTTGCAAACTAGTTATCCTAATTGGGTTTTTAAGTAGTTTTACCAACATCCACCCCAATGGGCCCTATGGCGCTCCCTCCAGGTTTGTTTAGCCGTTAAAGGAGCTTAGCGTTTACAAGGTTCACTGCGGGGAGGCGAACTACATTCACACCTCTGGTAGATGGTATGATTACCTCTAAACGTTCGCACTATGGATCTACGTCGCTGTCAACTACATATAGGTGAACCATAGTTCGCTTGATTTTGACAATTTTGGACAGCTGACAACTGAAATCGAAAAAGATTTTTCATTAGGGCCTAACTGACAAACGTAAACAATTGCTTCTTCTTTGAATTTGGACCTTGGAAACTTTCTTTATTAATCTACCGCAGCCATTAAGAATAACGAGTCCTTTTATTCGATAGAATCTACCCATGTAAGATTTTGTATTACGAGAAATTTACGGAAGAAGTGATTTGTCAGTCAGGTCCTTATGAAAATTGTTTGTCGAAAATAGCGTATCAAAACAAATTGGTCAATGCTAAGGCACGACAGGTATGACGGAACAAATCTAGACTAAATCGTCAAAAGGTCGAAAGTAACAATTGTAAACAATGACTTCAAACATAAATTTCCTGGAAATTCAAGGTTGCTAACATCTACATCCACTACCGACGGGAAGGTAATAACTCCCTGTATCTGTCTGTGGTGCTATTTGGTTTGTAGGAACAAGCAGATTAC
>JASCZW010013316.1:0-26005 GCA_034211315.2 Aedes japonicus
TGTATTCGTGGTCATTCTTATTGCTGTGCATCATCGGTTTATCAGTAGCAGTGTTGAAGTGTCCAGCGGAGAAACGTTAGAACAGGTATGTGTATCGATGAGGATTGGTTCCAAACGACTTTTGCTTTGTGCCATTTATGTTCCTCCAAACAAAAGTAAGGATCTCAGTATACTGACCGGGCATATTGATTCGATCCATGAGCTTGTCAACAGAGGCTCTGACAACGATTGTCTACTGGTATGCGGTGACTATAATCAACCTGGAGTGACCTGGAATTTTTCTGATGGCCAGATTCAACCCGTGAACTCTATATCTTCATCGAGGAAGCTAGCTACGATCTTGATTGACGGTATGGATTTCTTCAGCATGCATCAAAGAAATCTCGTGCACAACCACCTAGGACGCATTCTCGATTTGTTCTTTTGCCCAATGGATCTTCCTGTTGAAATCTCGAGTTCTGTTTCACCACTATTACCGATTGACCTTCATCACCCGCCACTGGTTGTCTGTGTACCATCTTTAGTTGATGACGATGTACCATCGCATGGTGTGAATAAGAATGTTGTGCGTGTGTTAGACTATAACAAAATTGACTTCGATGCTCTTTGGGATTTTCTTTCTGTCATTGACTGGGATGCTCTTTTTGCTGGACAAAATGCTGATGAAATGGCTGAAATGCTGTGCGCTGTACTAAATGATTGGATAGACACGAATGTTCCTTATCGTCGTCCCGCTGTTTCTCCTCCATGGAGCTCTGCTTTGCTACGAAAACTAAAACGAACACGAAATGCTTCACAACGTAAACTCCGGCGATACCGTTCCCTGGCAAATAAGCGTAGTTTTCACTTGGCATGTAATGAGTACCGTAAACTTAACTCGTCACTCTACAAATCTTACGTTTTGCGGGTACAAACTCACTTAAGGCGAAACCCCAAGAGTTTTTGGAGTTATGTAAATTCAAAGAGGAAAAATACTACTATGCCAGCTAGCGTGTTTTTGAATGATGTTGAAACGTCTATAAGTAAGGAAAAATGTGAAATTTTTGCTACTCATTTTTCGTCAGTGTTTGCTGCGGAAAGTATTAACCCGAGTAAACTTAACTCCGCTGTTTTGGACGTTCCATTGAACCTTGTAGACGTGGATATTTTTGAGATAACGCCCTTGATGGTAAATCGATGCCATCAAGAAAATAAAATGTACATTCTCGCCTGGACCAGATGGTATTCCGTCTTCAGTGTATTGTCGCACTAATGGAGCCCTTGTCGAGCCGCTCTGCAGGATCTTCAACAAATCTTTTGCCGAATCGAAATTTCCCGCAGTCTGGAAGGAGTCTTTGATGGTTCCGGTACACAAGAAAGGAGACAAACGTGACGTCAAAAACTACCGGGGAATCACTAATCTGTCAGCTGCCTCTAAATTGTGTGAGATTATAGTGAGTGGTTTCATTCTCGAGCGCACCAAATGCTACATCTCTGGCGATCAACATGGTTTCATGCCTGGACGTTCGGTTACCACCAATCTCTTAGATTTTACCACGACCTGTTTTGATCAATTGGAGAAAGGGGCACAAGTAGACGTCGTCTATACTGATCTAAAAGCAGCGTTTGATACAATCAACCATGAAATTCTGCTGGCGAAGCTTTCAAAACTCGGCACATCGGAAAGATTGACATCATGGCTGTGCTCGTATTTAACAGACAGGGCTCTGCGAGTAAAACTTGATACAAGCACTTCCTGTTTCTTTACGAACTCGTCAGGTGTTCCACAGGGTAGCAACCTTGGACCGCTGCTGTTTGTTTTATACTTCAACGACGTATTGCTTCTACTAGGAGATGGCTGCAGGCTTGCGTATGCTGATGATCTAAAGCTGTTTTTTGTAGTACGGACTGCCGAGGATTGTACTCGTCTTCAATCATTATTGGATCGATTCACTGATTGGTGCCGTCGGAATAAACTTATGATCAGCATTCCAAAGTGTATGGTAATGTCGTATTACCGCATCAAGCAGCCGATTGTTTTCGACTATACCATCAATGGCGTCGTTCTACATAGAACCGACCAGTTCAGCGATTTAGGTGTTCTACTGGATCATAAATTATCGTTTAACCTCCACCGCTCTGCTGTGATTTCTAAGGCTAATCGCCAGCTAGGGTTTGTGTCAAAAATCTCAAGAGACTTCACTGACCCGTACTGCCTGAAAGCTCTCTATTGCTCACTTGTACGACCGATCTCTAGCAAATGCCGCCTTGGTCTGGCTTCCTTATCAATTGACTTGGAGCTTGAGGATAGAAACAATACAGCGCAGGTTTATCCGGATGGCATTGCGTAATCTACCATGGCGTGATCCGCAAAATCTCCCGCCGTATTCAGATCGCTGCAATCTGCTGCAATTGCATACTTTGGAACGCCGACGAAAAAATCAACAAGCGGTTTTTGTTGCTAAACTTCTTAATGGAGAGGTCGACTGCTCGAGGCTTCTCTCTCAACTGAACATCCGAGTTCCTCCGAGAGCATTACGGAGTGGTACTCTTCTCCAACCCCGATTCCATCGAACAGCGTTTGGAAACAACGAACCTCTAACAGCTATGATGCGAGCGTTTACGACTTTCGAAGAATTGTTTGAATTTGGCGAATCTTCAGCTCACTTTTTGGCTCGTGTTTGTAATGCCCGTTTTATTTAGTTTTAAGTTTGTGTCATGTAGACAATAAGTCCGATGAACTAAATTGATTAAATAAATAAATAAATAAATGAGATTCGGTTTCAAAAACATCCTAGGCGCTAACTTTTTTTTTATTAAAAGTCGAAAAGCAACTATGCTTATTGTTTGCACATATGTTTGCAACTATGGCTTATTGTTTGCAGATATGACACATGAAATACGTAGTGCTAAAAGTGCTAAAAGCCACATGCACAGATTTATCTAGATTGATACTGATTTTTTTTCATAGTTTTACAGTTATCTGTATAATGAAGATTACATATATTTGAGATAAACCAAGATTTTTAAGATTTTTGGATTTTAAGATCCAACTTTTTACCAATTCCACTTTCAGTATGCAAACCTTACCTTACCAATCAGACCAAGGCCGGCGTGGCCTTTACTGTAAGGAGTGTATCGAATATAAGCTATCCACATACATTTGCGTTGTACGCATGTATTTGTGATGGTTTTTTATGCTCTGAACACTGCATGCTGTGCATTTGACTGTCAGCTTTCTTTTGTTTACTTGTTTGTGCGGATCAAATTCTGCGTTTTCAAAATGTCGCGTATTGAAAAGGAAGTGAAAATTAAGGTTCTGGACACATGGCTAAGTGAGCAGGGTATTACTATGCGAAAATTGGTAAAGCGGTTTGGAATTCATCATGCGAGTGTTAAAACCTACCAGGAAGAGGCAAAAAACCCGGTTCTTCCAACCCGAAACTAGAGCAGAAACTGGTATCTCTAATCATAAAGAACAAATCAATGTCAATACGTGATTTGGCAAAAAATGCAGGAACGAGTGTCGGAATGATCCAGCGTATCAAGAGGCGAAACCACCTGAAGACCTACAAGATGCAGAAAATCTCGAAACAATGTGCAGAACAGAAGAAACGAGCAGCAACAAGGGCCCGGAAATTGTATTCGCGTATTTTGCAGCGTCCGGATGCATGCGTTTTGATGGACGATGAGACCTATGTAAAGGAGGACTCAAAAACCCTTCCAGGTCCACAATACTTTACTGCCGTCGTTAGGGAGGATGTGAGCGATGTGGACAGGTCGATTCAAGTGGAGAAATTTGGTCGAAAGGTACTGGTATGGCAAGCAATATGTTCATGTGGTTTGAAGTCAACCATTTTTTACACTACCGGAACTATAAATTCGGAAATCTATCGATCTGAGTGTCTCCAGAAGAGATTGTTGCCTTTATATAAGAAGCATAGCTCACTATGCCGAAACCACTCTCAATTGGCTTGCGGAAACGGGTATAGATTTCGTTGAGGAAAATATCAATCCACCAAATTGCCCCCAGCTTTGACCCATCGAACGTTACTGGGCAATCGTGAAGAGGGTCTTCAAGAAGACTGGTAAGGCAGCTGAGAACATGCAGGAGTTCAAAAAATGTGGGCTCAAGCGTCCAAAAAATGCGATGCAACACTTGTCCGGAACTTGATGAAGAGCATTCGATCCAAAGTTCGAAAATTTGTGAAGGAATAACTTAAATTTCATCCGGTTCATTATGTTCAAGTTTAACCTCGTACAATAAAGGTTCAATTTTGTGTATGAATAAAATATCGGTTTTCAACATAATTTGAAAGAAAGTTTGTGGATAGCTTATTTTCGATATACTCCTTACACAGAAGTTGTCTCCTCTGTAGTCGGTCCATGGCTGTACCTCGCCAGCCTCGCTGTACGCAGGTCGCCTTCTACTTGAACAAACCACCTTGCTCGTTGCGTGCCTCATCTTCTTGTACCCGCAGGTTCGGTCCGACATCCTTACGACATGCCCAGCCCATGGTAGTCAACCAACTTTAGCGATGTGTATAATACGAGGTTCTCCCAGCAACTGATGTAGTTCGTGGTTCATTCGCCTCCTCCACGTTGCGTCTTCCATCTGCACTCCACCATAGGTCGTACGCAGCACCTTCCGCTAAAATACACTAAAGGCGCGATGGTCCTCCACTAACAATGGCCATGTTTCGTGGCAGTAGAGAACTAACGGTCTAATTAATGTCTTGCAGATGGTCAACTTTGTAGTTCGGCGACCATTGTACGATCTTAGCGTCCTTCGGAGTCCAATATAGGCACGATTGCCAGCCATAATACGCCTTTATATCTATCTGCTGGTGTCGTTATCGGCGGTCACCAATAGTCCAAGATATATGAATTCGTCTACTACCTCGAGTTCATCACCATCGATCTGAACTCGTGCTAGGAGGCTAACATTGTCTTCTCGTGAGCCTCTTCCTCCCATGTATTTTTTCTTCAACGCTTTAATCGTGATCTCAATCCTACTAGCTTAAATTTTAAGTGTGATGTACGTCCCCGCTCATCATCTGGACGTTACGTGCTACAATAACAACGTCGCCGACAAAGCCAAGAAGTTGGACAGACTCTCTGAAGATCTTGCCACTCATGTTTATCCTAGCTCTTCGAATCACACCCTCCAATGCAATGTTAAATAAAAAAACACGACAATCCATCACCTTGCCGTAACCCTCTCCGAAATTCGAAGGGACTCGAAAGTGTACGTGATACTCGAACGACACACATCACTCGATCCATCGTTGCTTTGACCATCAGCGTCAGTTTTTCCAGAAATCAATCCACTTTCAGTTTGCTGTTTATAGCAAATGAAACAAATGAAAACTATTGACACTGACACTACAGTAACAGATGAAAATCTGGAATTCAGTTTGTGTGTGTGCCTCCAAATGATTTCTCCATAATTTTTTGAGATAATTTTATAGAATTTCCCATACATGAAAATGTTTCAAGAATTCCGTGAGATATTTCACTTGGATTTGTTTAAATTATTCTTCTAGGGAATCGTTCAGGAGTTTCTTCAGGCATTTCATCGGCAGTTCTTCAAGACTTTTTTGAAGGATTACCTGGACTTGTGAAGTTTTGTGAGTATTAAGGAACTTCGGGAGCACACCTGAAAGAACTACCTCAAAACTATAAGGTCATTCCAGAAGTATTTGTGAAGATGATTACCTAATACCCCAGATGGATTTCAGAGTTTCTGATTTTGAGACACATCTTCGATATTACCAGGAAGGAGGCTTGCTACTTGGTCTTCTATGCTTTTTATACCGAGTTAATAAAAAAGATCATAAAGCGCTTTGATCTGAACGATCCAGCTCTGACTTCTGCATTGGGTGCTGGCCACAAGAAGCTGCAAACTTCGAAAGAGTTCAACTCGATTGTCAAACCATATCCAAACTATTTTGAAACCGGTGAGGAACAGTTCATCAAGAATGAGTTTCGTGGCCAGAGGACGGCAATCATCTGCAATCATCCAAGTGGAACAATCAAATGACTTGGAATCTTGTTTCAGATAACTACTGTGTTTCAAATGAGCTGATGGTAAGCTGGCTTTTCACTTGCTAAGAAAGTGCATTGCGAAGTTTCTACTAATTCCGCATTCTTCGGTAACGCCGGAGCCAGGTTTCTCGCAATACAATCAGAACAATACCAATATCCGGACTCGCCTGAGCTTGGACACCATGAAGGCCATCCTACGGTCCAAGTGTTACATGTAAGGGAAAAGGAGAGTTGATCAGCTTACAATAACATCGCAACTCAAATTTAAATTCAACGAATTAATCATCATCATAACAATGCACACTAGGCCACAATGAAAAATTAGCAGGAATAAATTATCTTCGGCAAAGTTGTAGGTTATAATTAGGGCTTTAATTTGACATCAGTTTCAGATAAGGTGGTCCTAGAATATATTGAAATAAAAATTCTATCTTTTACATTTCTTGACATAACGCAATACCATGTTCGACAAAGTTGTTCCTTATTGAATTTAAGGCAACTTTGCTGCAAAAACCATAGTCGTAGGTCTTTTGTGTCATTAGTTATGATCATTTTTACGCTTTAGAGTAGGGCGGACCTGAAAAAAATAGTATTTTTCGCCTAACTTTTTCATTTTAAGTTTTATGAAAAAGGTGCTCTCGGCAAATTTTTAGAACTCGATTAAACATACACTTTGATGAAGAAAAAACGTAATTTCAGTCCTAATTATAAGCTACAACTTTGCTGAAGACAGTTTTGTTCTAAAGTCGCATCTTTATAGTGAAAATAATTTATTCCTGCTAATTTTTCATTCTGGCACAGTGTGCAATGGCTGATTGTTAATTACGTTACGATTTTGTTCGCCTATACTTGATCTTTTAGTAATCAAAACAAGACCCGTAACGCTGGTAGATCACCTTTTCGTGGTTAGTTACGGGGTATCAGATCTACCATCGAACCCTAGCCCGAATTAATTCAAACTAGGGAACATGTTTGTTTGTTTTTTTGTAGTCAAAGGAACATATCCTAGTCCTTATTACATTTTATGTCTTATTAATAGTGACAATACTCGTTTTGTGCCCCGATTGTCCGAGGATAAGCTTGGAATAAGTAAAACATGGTAAGTCTTCATTTATGTGAATTCTCATTGTCTATTTTATGTCCTATAGTTTGAATTGGTTATGACTAGGGTTCTGGTGCATGGTCAGTATCGGAGTCATAGTTTGTTCTCTTTGCAATGAATCTGATTTTGACTGATAAATGCCATCCTCGGATGAAGAGTGCTCTCAAATATATATGCAGAGAGTTTTGAGGCCGGAAAATAATCTTATGATGGTTTGAGACACCTCCTTTCACTGGAAAGGGGGGCTCCCATATAAATGAAACACAAATTTCTACACAACTCGAGAACTAATCAAGCAACAGAAACCAAATTTAGCATGTGTGGGAAAGCAAAAAAAAGGTTTTTATGGTAGCTTGAAAACCCTCCCCGTCATAAAATTGGGAGCTCCCATACAAATAAAACACAATATTCTGCATAACTCGGGAACTTATCAAGCAAACGGAACGAAATTTAGCATGTGGAGGTTTTTTAAGACAAAAAATGTTTCTATGTTGGTTTGAGACCCCTTCCCATCCTAGAGGGGGGGGGGGGGGGCTCCGATACAAATTAAATACACTATTCTGCATGACTTGAAAACTAATCAAGCAAATGGAACCAAATTTAGTATGTGGTGGTTTTTGAAGACGAAAAATTGTTCTTTGTTGATTTGAGACCCCTCTCCTTTCTGAAAGGGGGGGGACCTATTCAAATGAAACGCAAATCCTTGCATAACCCGAGAACTAATAAGAGAAATGGAACCAAATATAGCATGTGGAAGTTTTTGAAGGAGGGAAATGTTTCTATGGTGATTTGAGACAGGGGGTGCTCTCAAACAAATGGAACCCAAATGTCTGCATAACTCGAGAAATAATCAAGCAAATGGAACCAAATTTGGAGTGGACGAGGTTTTTAAGGCATGAAATGTTTTTATGGTGGTTCAAAGCCCCTCCTCCCTCTAAAAAGGGGGGCTCTCATACAAATGAAACAAATTTCAACCAAACATGAGAACTATACCTACTGCTTTGCAAATTTGTATTCAGTGGTTTTTGGGTGCGGGAAAGCATCTTATGATAGTTCGAGAGCCCTCCCGCTTCTAGAAAGGGTGGGATCCCATGCAAATGAAAAACAAATTCCTGCATAACTCGAGAACTAATCAAGCAAATGAGTTTTTGAAGGCAAGAAATATTTTTGTGGTAATTTAAGACCTCTTTTCACTCTGAAGATGGAGGCTACCATACATACGAAACACAAATTTAAACCAAACATGAGAACTATCCCTACCGCTATGCAAATTTGTATGCAGGAGTTTTTGGGTCCGGGAAAGGATCTTATTATAGTTTGACGCCCCTCCCGCCTTTAGAAAGGGGGGCTCCCATGCAAATAAAAAACAACTTTCTGCATAACTTTAATCAAACAAATGGAACCGAATATTGCATGTGGAGGTTTTGTAGGCAAGAAATGTTTCTACAGTGGTTTGAGAACCCAAACAAAAGAAACCAAATTTAGCATGTGTGAGGTTTTAAAGGCAAGAAAGTTTCTTATGATGGTTTCAGATTCCTCTTCGCCCTGAAAGGGAGGGCTCCTATACAAATGAAATACAATATTCTGTATAACTCGAGAACTAATCAAGCAAATTGACGTAAATCTGGCATGTGGAGGTTATTGTAGATGAATACTTTTTCAATGCTAATTTGAGACCCCTTCCTTTTCTGAAGGGGGAGGGGGCTCCCATACAAATGAATCACAAATTTTTGCATAACTCGAGAACTAATCCAGCAAATGGAACCAAATTTGGCATACGGAGGTTTTTGAAGGAGAGAAATGTGTTTATGGTAAATGAGACTCTTCCGCCGTCTGAAGGGGGGAGGGGGGGAGCGGCTCTCAAACAAATAAAACACAAATGTCTGCATAACTCGAGAACTAATAAAGCAAATGAAATCAAATTTGGCATGTGGAATTTTTTGAAGGTCAGACATATTTCTATGGTGGTTTGAGACTCCTTTGCCCTCTGAAAGGGGGGGGGGGGCTCTCATACAAATGAAACAAAATTTTCTGCATAACTCGAGAACTATTCAAGTAAATGAAACCACATTTGGCATGTGGTGGGTTATTGGAAACAGGATTTTTATCTATATTAAAATGGATTTCTGTCTGACTGTCTGTCTGACCGATCGGAATGAAAATTTTTGGGGCTGGGAAAGGTTCTTATGATTGTTTGAGACCGCTTCCCCCTTCCGGCTCGCATACAAATGAAACACAAATTTCTGCATAGCTTGAGAACTAATCAAGCAAATGGAATCAAAAATGGTATGCGCGGTTTTTTGAATGCAAGAAATGTCAGTTAGCGCTCAACTTCCATAGAAGCCACACGCAAGCTATTTTTTTCTCCGTTTTCGAAATCGCAAGTTCTGTTTTTTTAGAAGTTATCCGTCTTTTTCGCGTGTTCATTTCGCTGCGAGTACCGCGATGAGTGTTCGACGCGAAAACACGTTCCGTATTGATTACGCGAACGTGCCTAAGAAGCCGTCGTATGATGAGCTTCATGACTTTGTTGCCACGGAATTGGGCTTGTCTTACGAACAGGTTCTTCGTCTCCAGCCAAGCAGAGTGCTAGGTTGTGCCTTTGTGAAGGTCGTTGACCTAGAACTAGCACAACGTATCGTTGCAGAGCACGACAACAAGCACGAGATCAAAGTTGACGACAAAGTCTACAAGCTTCGTATCACATTGGAGGACGGGGCGGTAGAGGTCAAGCTGACGGACCTGTCGGAAGATATTTCAAACGATCAAATTGCCGAATTTCTCAGCGCCAACGGTGAAGTTCTCTCGGTCACCGAACAACTATGGGACAGCAAATATCGTTTTGCAGGGCGCCCGACTGGTGCTCGTATCGCACGTATGATGGTAAAGCGAAACATCGGAAGCTATATTACCATAGACGGTCAGACATGCCGCCACTGCGGGGAATTTGTACACAATGGCATATCTTGTGTACAAAACAAAAAACTGCTTGTGCAGAAAACGTACGCCAATGTGGCGAGCGAAATGGGACCGAAAACTACCGCTCCGAAGGCCTCTGCACCGAAGCAGAAAACGCCGTTCGTAAAACCGCCGGCGCCGAAAGTCATTGCAAGTGAAAAGTCACTGACCCAACGACCAACCACAACCTTTCCTCCACTCACAGCCCCAAAGCTGCCCGTTCAAAACTCTGGCGAACCGAAGCAGATGACAATAAGCCATCCCGAACAAACTGCCTCTCTCATGGCACCGCCGGCTCTGGTAAGCTCAATCAGCCGAATGGTCACACGCAAGGACACACGAAACAGCGATGGAAACGATACCGATTGCTCGTCAGCTTCGGGGAGCGGCAGAAGAAAGAAGGGGTGTAATCCACCCAAGAAGCAGCGATCAAACCTAGGCGACGATACGTACGAAGAGATGGATAGCGAAATATAATGGCTCTCACCAGCTACAACATCGCATCCATAAATATAAACAACATCACCAACCCGACCAAGCTTAACGCACTTCGGACTTTTCTACGGACTACGAACATCGACATCGCTTTCTTGCAGGAAGTAGAGAACGACAAACTTGACTTGCCTGGCTTCAGCGTCGAATGCAATGTGGACCACACCCGAAGGGGTACGGCAATAGCACTAAGAGAACACCTGCAGTATTCGAACGTCGAGAGAAGCCTAGACGGACGGTTGATAGCACTACGAGTGAAAGACACAACAGTTTGCCATGTGTACGCTCCATCTGGTACAGCCCTACGAGCGGAGAGAGAACGCTTTTTCACCAACACTCTTGCCTATTACCTCCGTCACAACACAGAGCACACTCTGATAGCTGGTGACTTCAACTGTGTTATACGGCAGCGCGATGCGACGGGACACAACCACAGCCCCGCTCTCTTTGCCACCGTACAGCAACTACAGCTCCTCGACGTTTGGGAACATCTCTGCCCAAATACCCCTGGGTACACATACATTTCCCAAAACTCTTCGTCTCGCCTGGACCGTATTTATGTCACGCAGGGTTTACGGAACATGCTTCGAACTGCCGATGCACACGTATGCTGTTTCTCCGATCATAAAGCCATTACATCACGAATCTGCCTTCCTCAATCAGGCCGCGAGCCTGGCCATGGCTTTTGGTCTCTCCGTTCTCATTTGCTGACACCAGACAACATGCAAGAGTTCCAGATTCAATGGCAGTACTGGACCCGCCAGCGACGAAACTACCCATCTTGGATGCAGTGGTGGCTGTCGTACGCTAAACCTAAGATCAAAACTTTCTTCCGTTGGAAATCAAAGTCAGCCTTTGATGAATTCCATCATCAACATCAGCGTCTTTACACGGAACTACGGCAAGCGTACGATGGCTACTACCAAAACCCTGCGATGCTGTCTACTATCAACAGGGTGAAGGCAAAAATGTTGACTCTCCAGCGCAATTTCACGCAAGCTTTCGTGCGCATGAACGAGTCATTCATTTCTGGCGAATCGATCTCAACGTTCCAGCTGGGCGAAAGGCGCAGGAAAAAAACAACGATCACACAGCTTCGAGACGACGACAACCAACTCATTGACGACCCTGATGCGATCGAACGACACATGCTTGACTTCTACCGAACACTCTACGCTGTGGGCGAAACAGAAAGAGATGAGACGGGCACATTTCAATGCGAGAGAGTGATCCCAGAGAACGATCCGGTAAGTGAGTCTTGCATGAATGAAATAACTCCTACCGATATTATCACAGCCATCAAGACTAGCAGCCCAAACAAATCGCCCGGCGGTGACTCTCTGACACGAGAATTCTACCTGAAAACGTTTGACATTATCTGGAGAGAGCTCACTCTCGTTATTAACGAGGCATTGGCAGGCAACTTTCCAACCGAATTTGTTGATGGTGTGATCGTTCTTGTCAAGAAGAAGGGGAACGAACAGACGGCGCACTCCTACAGGCCAATCTCGCTACTTAACTTCGACTATAAAATCCTATCCCGGATTCTCAAGCAACGTCTGGAGAGTGTAATGAGTACCCACCGTATTCTTACCGAGAGTCAAAAATGCTCCAACTTCGGCCGCAATATCTTCCAAGCCACTCTTGCTCTGAAAGATCGCATCGCTCGACTGGTCAAAAGTAAACAACGTGGTTTGCTGGCATCTTTCGATCTTCGTCACGCTTTTGACGTCGTTGATCGATCGTTTCTGTTTCGGACCATGTGCTCGCTCGGGTTTAATCCGAACCTTATTCGTTTATTAAGTAAAATCGGAGACTTGTCATCCTCTCGCCTGCTGATAAATGGGCGCCTCTCGATAGCTTTCCCCATCGACAGATCGGTACGTCAGGAGATCCTCTCTCCATGCACCTCTTCGTCATCTATCTACACCCATTACTCAAGCGGCTCGAGGAGATACGTGGATCGGACCTAGTCGTCGCTTACGCCGATGATATTTCGGTGGTAAGCACGTGTATGGAGAGAATGAATCAGATACAAGAAGCTTTCCAGCTCTTCGAACATGTCTCTGGTGCAAAGCTGAGTCTGGAAAAATCCGCTTCGATCTCAGTGGGTTACACTGACGAAATGCCACTCACCGCTCCGTGGTTGCCGAACGTAAACACCGTCCGAATTTTGGGAGTGATTTTCGCTAACTCCATACGTCTGATGAATAAACTTAACTGGGATGCGCTTGTGGTCTCATTCTCTCGACAAGTTTACCTCCACTCATTACGAACTCTCACCTTGTGCCAGAAAGTGATCTTACTCAACACATTCATTACGTCGAAAATGTGGTATGTTGCATCTATCCTCAAACCGACTGCTGCTCATACGGCGAAGCTGACTGCGACGATGGGAACGTTTCTTTGGCGAGGCTTCGTGGCACGAGTCCCAATGCAGCAGTTGGCGCGTAGCAGAACAGAAGGTGGTTTGAATCTACATCTACCAGCCTTCAAATGCGGGGCGCTGCTGATAAATCGACACACGACAGATATCAATTCCCTTCCCTTTTATTTATCCTTTCTCACCCAAACAAATCCCACCCCACCCGCTGATTGTCCTTGTTTAAAATTCATCCTTTCAAATTTCCCTACGCTCCCTCTATTTATCCAACAATATCCTTCCGCTGATATCATACATAAACATCTCATCGACCAAACGGAAGTACCGAAAATTACTCGCGAGTATCCAACGGCCGACTGGAAGAAAATCTGGGGCAACATCACAATGCGACAGCTGAACTCGAGCGAACGATCGTCGTTATTTTTGTTGGTAAACGGAAGGTTCGCGACGAGAAAACTGATGTTCCGGATGAACAGGGCTGACGGTGAAAACTGTTTGTTCTGCAACATAGGCTGCGAGACATTGCAGCATAAACTCGGTCAATGCGTTCGAGTGGAGCAAGCATGGCGACTTCTGCAACGCAAGCTAACCGTGCTACTCAATGGCTGGCGAAGACTCTCGATAGAAGAACTTATCAGACCCCAACTCAAAAACATTGATAGGGTCAAGAAAACTAAAATTCTGAAATTGTTCATAAAATACGTCAACTTTATTATGAATTGTAATAATATTATCGATGTAGGATCTCTAGATTTTGAATTGACAATCGAAGTTTGATTAATTATTTTGTAATTAGTTTTTAACATCAGAAAAATAAAACAAATTTTACAAGTAAAAAAAAAAAATGCAAGAAATGTTTCTATGGTGAATTCAAATACAAATTTCAACCAATCCTGAGAATTATCCAGGTAACTAAGCCACAAACTGTGTATTGTCTGCGTAAAAAGTATGTTCTGATAGAAGTTTGAACTCCTTATTACTCAAAAAAACCTCATTAAAAAAAAGCGTCAGTTCTATGTAATGTTCATTCATTTAGTTGCAGGCGTAGCAACGCTCGCACCGGGATCAGCTAGTTTTCAATAAAATTCGATTCATTACCAACAAAACAAACAATGACAACTGTAACAACACCGAATACTTCATCATTTCTCAATAGTGATGAGGTAATTCAACATGCACTAAACAAAGGATACGGGATATAATACAATAGATCAAAGTAATGCTCGCAGTGGTTTGTGTCCCGAACAGAGGAAAAAAAAAATCTAAACAAACACCGCATGATTCATTATCATGTCAATACTGGCCTGTCAGAAGGAATTAAGAGCAATGATCGATTTCCCCTCATAACATGAATCCGTGTTTTGCTGTAGTGTGATATAGGAAATCCGATAATTGCACTTAAGAAGAAAGTTTTGTATCGGCTAATCAAAATAAATGTGGTTTGGTGAACACAAACCTGTATTATTGTTACATTGAACTCAATAGCAATTATAAAAAAAGTGCATTCAGGTGCCTGAAAAGTTTCCTTTCTACTTTTGCAACACAACATTTGAAGCAAAGATTTTTTTCAAGATTTTCTACAGTTTAACACAGATAAAAAAGATTTTTTGGCAAAAATAAAAGACTTAAAATAATGTGGCAACTCTGGTTCGAGATACTCTTTATGACACATGGACTTCATTTCGAAGAGGGACTTTTTTGTAGGATATCATTGATTTTTTATTGTCTTTTCTCTTGAATACTGAATGCTTTTACTTTCTCAACTACTGGGAACGAACGAGAATAATAATCACTGATGTAATTTATACTTACAGACTTTATCCAAAAGTAGTTAGCAACACTGATTTTTGAATTAAAAAACTGAAAAAAAACATATTCAAATTCAGCTTTTTACTGGATTTAGCAGATTTACTGGAGAAAAAAAAAACCATTCCACGACAACGTTTTGATAACTGAAGTGCTAATCTCAGAATCAAAATAGAGGCACGATGTTACACACACAGCTTCAAAATTAGGGGTGTGCAAAAAAATTTACGATGAAAGGAAATGCGTCAAGTTAAAGTTGACCAAATTTTGATACAAACACCTTATATGTGATAATGTAATATGTGCTAGAGTAGAAGCCCCATCGTTGAACTTGTTTCTTTTAATGTAATTTGCTTAAGCTAGTAATAACAAAATTTTCTTTGGTTAATTAAACTGTTTCTTTTTTTTTGTTTCCTAGAGGAATTTTATAACACTACCCTTAATAAAGTGTTACGGAATCGGAAATTTATCTTCTTCTTCAGCGTTTCTGGTGCTTACGCAACTCTCATATAGCCTTCATAGACATCTGGAGTTGGAAATCGGATGGGATTATGCCGGAAACATTCCGTGGCCAGAAAGCATATTTATGTTTAGATGTTTATAACGTTTGCTTTAATAAAATGGCCTTTTTTCGGATAGTGATAAAAAAAAAACTAGGGCCGATATTTGCTTTTTATAAATTTCGCATGGGAGGTAATTATTTAAGCTTACTTGCAAAAAAATTCTACGACCTTGCGAGCCGCCGTCCGTCAGTTAAGCGGAACATTCGCAATCGCGGACAAAAACGTGCGTGTAGGCATGTTTTTGAGTTCTTCAAGTCTTCCAGGGTGAGATAGGTCTCGTCGACCATCACCACCGCCACTTCGCGATTGGCCGGCAAAATCGAGTTGACCATCTTATTCAACCGCTGCCGCTGCGTCATTGCCTGCAGCTTCGAAACCAGTGGACGCGATTTTCGCTTCCTGACATGTATGTTCATGTTCGATAGGTACGTTTTCACTGTTTGGCCGGTGTCTTTCTCTTCAGCATCCTTTGGAGCTTCTTGTCGCATAGGGTCGTCGGCCGTCCGGAACCGGTCTTTCTATCGATACTCTTATTGTTGTCTAATAGTGCCAAGATGTTGTAGATGCTGGAATGGACGTATCCGGCGTCCACAAAGTGCCGCACGATGTCCGTTTTCGCCGCGGTGGGTTGCCTTTATTTGAACGCGCACACTTCTGAACGGACTTGCTTCACTGTTTTTGCCATCACGGTTAGAGTTCGACTGAATTTTGTCTGCTGACTCATGGGTTACTATGATTGATGCTGCATGGATACACAGAAAAAAATAATTAATTTCCTTTCGTTTAATTCCAAGCCAAAGGAAGCGTAAACAACGAAATTGCTTGCAATTTTTCATACGCCATAAAACAATGTATGAAATTTTTCATACAAGAGGCTAGATGTAGGTGTTATTTGGCTTTAATTTACATGAAATATTCCATTATTTTCTGCCGAATCTAGCATTCCCTTTATGTGCATTAGATAACGCCGAAAATTCAATGTTTCTTTTTATCTGTGTAGTTTTATCAGTGCGGGTGAAGTTAACCCATGAAAAATCGGCATCTTTAGTCCATTTTTTAAATGCAAACGGTAAATGGAAAATTCCATCTAAATTTAAGCCAGATAATGTTTGAATCTAGTTTGTTGTATGCATTGGCATAACTACTGGGGGTGCCTAGGGGGCCAGGCCCCCTCCAGAATTCTGTAGCCCCCCCCCCCACGATTTTTTCTCACTATATTTATTATTTGAAATGAAACACTATTCATAATCTTTACGGAATTGTAGGGAATTTTTTTCCAGGGTAAGTTGTTTCTGTACTTCGCTTCCTTCAGAAATAGTTTGAACGAGTAACATACCCTCTTCCTCACACTTACCCTACTGTACCTTATAGGATGAAAAAGTGGTACATTTATCCAGTAATCCACTTCGCTCGAGAGTTTCCGTCTAATAAAATGTTTTGAAATTGGAAATATCTTCCCAACAGCATAAGATCCCAGTTGTGAACAGCAATTTTTGCTAGAACCAAACATGTGAAGAGAAAGTATCGATAGGTTCGATAGAGCTCGGCAGGTTATGAAATTTAATAGAAGAAGTTTGAAATTGTACGTATGACTTTTGTCAAGCAGTATTTCGAAGCAAACGCACACACATTAGCCACACATTCCAATGCAGGGTAGGTCACGGATCCGTCACCTTGACTGGCAAAAATGTATGCGCCTGATCGATACCGCCAAAGACACAGAATGGTTCTAGCGATGAAAAATCTGTTTTTACATTCCCTTTAAAACCACAACTTCTCATTTTTACCAGTAGTGTTTTTTCTCGTCGTTGTTTACTTAACAACCTCGGAGAGACACCCGGTAAGGTGTCGTATGCTGATCCTCTTAACAGCATGTTTTGACGGAAACCCCATCATTGAATAAATACACTAATTATGTTTTTTTATTGCGTTTGGTTCGAAATACTGCTTAACAAAAGCCCTATGCCTTAGCTCTAAATAATTCTGAATACCAATCATTCAATTCTATTACTATTTAAACCTCTAGACTTATATCTAAAATGTAAAATGTCGAGTCTGTTATGTTGAAACATAAGATTTTAAACGCTTTTCTATGTACGTATTTTAATTTTATTATTCAAGAAGGTATTACAATAATCCATTTTTTTTAAAGGCGCATTTTCTAACGATATCTTTTTCTCTTTCGACCAATTTAGTAAAGTATAGACTCCCCAGATTGATTAAAAGTTTCGAAGCTAACGAATGTCCACGAGCAAAATATGGAGATAGAAGTTTATTCATTAACGATAATATTTTCTAAAATGTTGTTTTAGAATTAAAGTACCTGATTATAGTAAATTCCTGAAATCATAACATTTGTAAGGGTTGAGTTCAGTACCACTAGTTGTTGATGTAGACTTCATAATGGGACTGTTTGTCAAATTATATCAAAATTCACTTCCCTTTTATTATAACAGTTGTCTTACATTTATTCTTAAGATTTCTAAAAATGATTTTATTTTCAATCAAAAGGTTCTATTTTTGGCTGAATAGTTCCTAGTATACAGTGGTGGTGAAAATATTAAATACATCTACAGTTTTTCATATAAAGTTGTCAAATTTGAGATTCTCTTTGTCAGCACTCAACGGATAGATTGAGCTGAAATTCTGACTAAAGCTAGACAATAGAAGTAATCTGAATTTCAAACTGTGTTGAATTTATAAACTGTGCTTCAAAAACTTTAAAATAACGTCATATCCACCATCTCAAAAAATTAAAAAAAAATTATTTTCTTTTACAAAATAATTTATTTTATAAGAATGAACTAATTTGTCGAAAATTGTATGCTTGTAGAACTTTTTAATTTTAAATTATTTAAAAACTAAATGTTTGCCAATCTAACACGGCAAATCTGTTGCCATTTTGAAGACAGTACTCGAAAATTAAAAAAATCCAAACGGGGCATTTAAATTGTTATTTTCGCCTATACTGCAGCTGTTTACATTCTTTTGCCATGCCTTCAAAAACTTTCGAATAAATTCCATTGAATTTCGATACCCTGGAAAACTATCAATGTCAATCAAAATCTTAAATTTAACCTCAAATTACCCATGGATGTTTCTTTCGAACTGCCGTGAAGTTCTCAGTAGGTTTTTGATGAAATAATTTTTTGAACTCTCTTTAGAAATTTTCCTTTATATAACTTATAAATTTTCATTGTGTTTTTCATAGAATTCCACTTTAAAACAACCTTGGTTGATGATTTGCGCACAGAACATTCTAAATGATATTTAATAAGAAACTTAAATCGAATTCCATTGAATGGTTCTACAAAAAAATCTCTGAATTTTGAAGTTACTGTTTTTTTATTCAGTTTAATAAGAGAAGTAAAATTGGTAAGTTAAGAAGTGATTGCATTTTAATTTTATGTAACAATTGATTTACAGCATTCCGTACAATCTGGACAAATGAACAAGAGTAAATATGAAAAATTAAGAGATAGATAGGTATATCGTAAAACTTTTGATATTTGTTTTTAAGAAAACATAGTCCTGTAGCAGGTTTTTGGTTTTTCCATTATTTTTAGTTTATTTTGATAGTTATTTAATTTTTGTTTTTTCAACAGGCCTGTTGAAGTGGCGGACAGAGTCCGTGCTTCGACCTACCCCGCAGTGGGATGTTAGGCAAAAATGTCGTTGGTTCGAGTACCACTGTACACATGCCCTTTTCGCTCAATTTTCATAAAACATCTGTTAGATTTCCAAGCCTGCCGCACACTAGCGGAACTATCAAAACTTTCTTTTCATATCTTTCATTCTAGCCAAAAACATTGTTGTTCACTCTCGGTGCCTCATGGTGATGAGCGAACATCTCCTTCTACATCATTAAAGGAGGGTTTTTTATTCGCACCTGTTAAAATTCATTTTTTTCCTGTGTAATAAAGATAAAATGTAAAATTACGTTAGTTTTCTACTATCAGCAAGTTTCCAATCCAATGTGTTCATGGTTGATATGATCATCTCATTTCTTTCGTCTGATTCCTAGATTTTTATGACATTTTGATTGTGTGTACAGGTTCCGGCCTTCCCTCAACTAAGTCAGTAAATGTGCAGCAACAAAGCAACACCATGCTGGAGCTGAATGGGTTCGATTTCATGCCTGGCTTGGGAATTTTTCGTGAAGCAAAATTTCTCGATTCCTTGGAACTTGCCACACAATCATACTCAAATAAAAAATTTTATCTGTCAACGAATAACCGTGCCAATTAATTTAGAATACTTTTTTGAAAGTACTCACAAGGAAATTATAAATTTTACTCGAGACGTTATTAAAACTTTATTTACACTAAGAAATATAACAAAAATTTCTTTCATTCTAGCCAAAAACATTAATGTTCACTCTTGGTGCCTCATGGTGATGAGCGAACATCTCCATCTACAAAAATTTCTTGTAAAATTCACTAACTCAAAACAAAACCATATTCAACTCGACAAAAGCTATGTTTGATTAAATTGATTCATTTGTCTCTTTTGACTGATTCTTCTGTTTTAAAGGCCAGTCTCATGTGTTGGTTACAAACCACAGACATTTACTTGACATTTTGGTATTAACAATAAGATAATCGTGATAAGCATTTTGCTTGAAAGAGAGGAGAACTGATTATTTTGGATGCGGTATGACTGCGGTTTAATTAATAGTTCAAACCATTGCATCAAGAGTAGACAAATGAATGCAAGTCAAGTGCATCACATGTACAAAGGCAGAACGGGTTGTCGGTTCAGCAGAAACAGGAAATCAATTTATCTTCGGCAGATTTATTGTCGGTTTTTGCATAAAAGCGATAAGGAGTAAACTCGATGACCGTAAAATAATGAGGAAATTAATATTCAACTACACTGATGGATGACAACACAAGAGACCTAGCCTAGCAGACCATGTCTTCGATTTCCTCTTGTGAGTATTTCTTAATTTCCGGTTCCTTGTAGCAGAACGTTCAATTCGTTCAACTGCAAGTTCACTGTGCTCCTCACTGTTCGTAAAAGTTATGATTGTCCTGTGACAGTCAAAATTGAAATTGCTTGTAAATTGCAATTATCCTTGCTTTTTCGATGATGGCCAAGCGATGGTGAAGTAAACGTTTACCAAAAAAACAGCAACGAACAAACTTGTACGATGATGGTGCACTTTACTGGACGATTTGAGGGTAGAAATTTTCCATACATTTGCCGCTTTGGTCTACACATATCTGCATTGGCTCCAGCAACCATCATATCCATTGCATTCAGGCGAGAGAAAAGACATGCAGGCGAAAAAGATGAAAGTAATAAAACGGATCATTTGAAGCTTAATCTACCATGGTAGCAATTGCAAAAATGCCGAATAACGTGAACGAGCACGTTGGCTTATGCCATGTGTGTGTGTGCGTGTGTTTTTTTTTATATGGGGGAACTTTTGAAATGGCATAGTGTTCAAAATCTGCTCAATCCTGCTTGCAGTTAAACGCGTGCAGCTCAGGTGCCCGTGTTGGTAGCTGTTTCTCATCAGGCCTACCTCACCAGTTTCTAAACTCATGTCTCTCTGGGACTATGATATAGCGGCTATTTTCATTAATGCTGGTTCAGCCCTGCAAGCAGCCCAATCAATTGACATGGTTTTCAAATTCTCCTCATATAGAGATGCCACTAGTTAGCTTAAGTGCAGTTCCTGTACACTGGGATCTGCATTGATGTTCATATGATATTCTTCGTATGAAGCTGGGTAATTATGCTGTAAGTTCGTTGAAAATCAGCAACTCTTCTCGAAAACATATCCTTGAAAAGTAGGGTCAACGATGTGTTCATTCCATTGCACTATGGTCGGAATGGACAAATTTCAAGACAAAAATCGATATCTCGAAAACCATTAACTTTAGACAGATGGTGTCTTCAGGAGATTTGATTTTTAAAATAAGATTTATCTTTTCGTTTGAGTTGTGACTAGGGTGGTCCTTTCATGTTCATAATAAAAATTTCAACTTTTTATTCTTATGGTTTAGAGGATTTTTTGCTTCAACAGAATTGTAGATATTTTAATTTAATGAAACTTTGGTGAAGAAATTTTAATTCTATCTCATCTACGTATCGTTTTATAACAGTTTTTCTAACTTTCCTTAGGGTGGGACTTGAAAAAACAGTTTTTTTGCTGTAACTTTTTTAATTCAATTTGAATTTGAAAACTTTGCGTCGATGACTTTTAGGGTATAGAATGACGCACATTTTAAACATACAAGATAGTTGCTAGTTATTGTATTGAAAAAGTTGTAGGGGTTGAAGTGTAAAAAAATATACGTTTTTGCAAGATATCTTATTCCTTTATTTGCAAATATTTGCTAACACAGAGTCCGTGAATTGAAAGTACAAACTTCCATCTACAAGATCTATGCAAAATTGTTTGTCCTCTTTTGTTCCCTTTAGGGAAAAAAATCTTTTTAAATTTGGTAGTTTTGCATTTTTTCTGCATAATTTTCGATCAGCAGCATCAAAAATTATCACCAAAGACCGTAACAACTCGAGTTCTTTATGAAAATGTTTATATTTTTATATTAATCCATCTCCGTTAATTTATTAACATTCATATCACAGACAAACAGACATATCACATTGAACATTTTTCACTACAAATCATGGTCACTAACACACCTGCGCCATCTGTTGAGCACACTGTGAACATAAAAGGACCACCCTAGTCACAACTCAAACGAAAAGATAAATCTTATTTTAAAAATCAAATCTCCTGAAGACACCATCTGTCTAAAGTTAATGGTTTTCGAGTTATCGATTTTTGTCTTGAAATTTGTCCATTCGGACCATAGTGCATCGTCTCAAAATCTTTTGTTATAAAAGAGAAATGTTTTGTTGTTATCAGCAGCCCCGAAGAAGCCAAAGCATGAAAATCACTTTTATAAAGATTTAGTTAAACATATTTTATCTGGCATTAACCATTTTTGTTTGAATGTAGCCCCGCCTGGCAACATCCCCGTACTTGCGATGCGCAATTGTTACCTACTATAAAAGAAACACTATACGGAGCAGAATATAGGTCACCGATAGAGCCAATGGAGAAAGCTTGAATTGTGTGTGGATGTTGTACCGATCGTCATCGAAGAGGCTGCCGATATCCCGAACGAGAACGAAACAGTGGTGACCATGGGTGGTCACTCATGGACCTGATCAGAAAACATCGCACGGGCATCGCATCGAAAAGTCAGCTGATAACCAGAACGGATGTGTTATAGGCAGATATCAACAGACCACCGATCGTGTGTGAAGGCCGCGCGCTGGTGGTATATTTAAGGGGGGATATACAGTTAGAATGACCAAAAATTCAATTTTTTTGAATAAAAAGTTAGTAGAATACACTCCTTAAGCCCTTTTTTTCAAAATTCAAACTCCAAACTTTCATCGTTTTTCAAAGACACCTTTTTCTCGCGCAGACCGATAATTAAAACTTTCAACGCGTTTTTCTCAGAACAGCATTTTCGGAGTTTATGCCGGTGATAACTCGAAAACTAATTATTCGATTAAACTGAAACTTAAAGGATTTCTTCATTTTTGCACTACCTTCTTCTATATGAATTAAAAATTATTGTAATATTTTATTGAATGTATGGAAATATGTGATAAAGTGGCGGAAAAATGTGGATTTTCGCAAAAAAGTTACACCAAAAGTGCAATTTTTTTACTCTTTTGTTTCAATTCATCTAGTAACTGTAAATGTAATTAATATATTTTTTTGAGTCATCAGGTTTCAGATATAAACTGCGACGAGGAGAGCCGGAACAAACAAAATGCAACAACTTTTTCAACGCACTGTAAAAACCGATATTTGGTTGAAAAAAAATATTGAAAAAAATATTTTTGTATACTACATGAATACACTTATAATTGTCAAAAAAGTTTAAACTGATTTAAGTAAAAACTTCCCCTTGATTTTTTTTTCAAAAATGAGTTTTTTTTCTCGTTCTAACTGTATATCCCCCCTTAATTCAATTATGTGTTAGGATTTTTCCGTTAGAATAAATGTTGTTTAATTAGTGGAATAAACTGTCGTGATGAGAATAGGACGTGTGTGTTGTTATTGAGGGAAAAGACCCTTAACCTGTAAAATCGAATTTGGATTGATGAGCAGTTGCTCACAGCTGTTTCGTGGTTTGTTTACATCAACTACCAGCGAGTGTTAGGGAGCACCAACAATCGAAGGCGGAGGTAATTTTGTTCCCCAACATTTTTGGTCCCACGAACCGGATCGGATCGGATTTTGAGTTGGAACGGACAGGATCAGTTGGGCTGATTCCGACACACAAGGCGCTGACTGAGGCAGGCTTTGTTTAACGCCATCACGGACGGCGCTCAAAAGGATAGCGCCATATTCCCGGCGAACAACGGCTAATTACATTGGGGCATAATTGGATCGCGCCATTACAACACTGCGGCCCATAGGACATTGAAGGATAAAGGATCCTTTCTCTGCGTAGCTTCAACTGGGCATCCATCTGCTGGACTGTTTCCATAGGAAGGACACTGTAAAGAGGATGAGTGAAGACAGCATCCTAGTTTCGTTGGAAGCAGTGCATCTAAGTCAACATCAATCTGGCAGATCCCACGTTTTTCAATCCCAGTGCAGTGAATATGGTATTGGGCATCGAATCTCTTTTTGATTTCTTCGAATCTGGTCAAAGAATCCCACTCGGAAATCAATTACCAACACTGAACGACTCAGTGTTCGGTTGGCTCGCTTCGGAGGCCTGTTGAAGGCAAATGAAGGCCTTAGCATCAATTGTTGTACGGCAACTACACAAGGGCTACAGGAGCTAGTCACACGGTCTTGGGCTAGCGAAGAGGTTGGCTGTTCCAAGGTTCTGTCGTTGGAGGACAGAACATGTGAGGACATCTTTCGGAATTCGGCTCACAAGGAATCCGACGGTTGGTATTCTGTTTCGTTGCTGAAGGATCAAGAGGCAATTTCCCGAGCGAGTCAAGGGACATCGCATTCCGGTGGCTCCGGAAAGCAGATTGGTGAGGCATGTTGATCTGCAAAAACAGTAACAGCAGTTTATAATGGAATACATCCAATTGGGGCATATGACGAAGATTGAGAATACGGCAGATCACGCAAAACGTTGCTATCTGCCACATTATCCCGTCATTAAGAAATCCAAATCCAAAATCCAAGGATCGTGTGGTGTTCAACGCATCGTGCAAGACGTCATCTGGCGTTTCACTCAACGAAGCTCTGTTGGATGGACCGATTATACAGGAGATCTTATGATCGATTATGTTACGGAGTTGTGCAACGGAAATCATAACCGGTGGCCGAAGTAGAGAAAACGTTTCGGAAAATCTTGGTTCTACAGGATGACAGGCCGCTTTAATGCATTCAATGGCAATTCGATCCGGGGGATCTGGTGGACGTGTACAAACTGAATATTTTCACGTACGGAACGATCCCTGCGCCGTTCCTAGCAACGCGCTCATTAAACCAGCTTGCAATGGATGAGGGAGAAGACCACAAAATGAAAAAAAAAACGTACATGGACGGCGTTGTCACTGGAGTTGACACGGTAGCAGCTGCACGGCAGTTATGTGAGCAACTCAACAGGATAACTTCCAAGGGAGGCTTCAAACTTCGGAAATGGGCATAAAACCATCCATCAGGATTAACAGCTATCTTCAAGGACTGTCTGACGAGTCGAATGTCAGAAGGGATTAATCTGGACCCTGATCCGACGGTAAAAGCTTTAGGGTTGACTTGTTTCGATGATCACCAGCCTAGCTTCGTGGATATCTACATCCGCGATCTTGGCTATCGTACACGTGGTGCATTTTCGGTGGCAACAGCACATTAAGGCCCACCGGGGAGGGACATTTTTTCATCCAACCTGCCTGCGCACGGTTGCCGTATGATCGGATAGAGTACCGGAGTGCCGACACCCTCAACCCCGCAACTTTATTTCGGACATTCTACATCCGAGCAAGCCTCGAAATCTACGGGATCCCTTTTTGGTGGAAGTTACCTGCTACTAGACTGCAACGGCCAAAACATCGCACACCAGTCCGTGTCACCCAGTTATTCAGGACTACAAAAAGACCCTGCGCAGGTTAGTCATCCATTGCCATGAAACACACATAATACAACACCCACACCCACACAGTAACGGTACGAAAAAATGAATACGAACAAGAATGAATTCAAGCTTAATTTCCTGAGCCCTGCACTATGGTACGAATGGACAAATTTCGCGACAAAAATCTTTAACACGAAACCCATCAACTTTAGGCAGATGATGCCTTTGGAAGATTTGATTTGAAAAATTAGATCTATCTTTTGATTTGAGTGGTGACTAAGGTGGTCCTTATCTGTTCATAATAAAATTGTAGATATTTTAATTTCAATGCAACTTTGCAGAAGAAATTTAACTTCTATCTCATCTACGTATCGTTTTATAACAGTTTTTCTGACTTTCCATAAGGTGGGACTTAAAAATATAGCTTTTTTGCTGTTACTTTTTTATTTCAATTTGAAATTGAAAACACTGCCGTGATGAATTTAAGGGCATCAAATTGCGCAAATTTTGAATATACAAGATAGTTCCTAGTTATTATAGAAAAAAATTGTAGGGGTTCAAGTGTAAAAAAAATACGATATTGCAAGATATC
>JASCZW010013317.1:0-25997 GCA_034211315.2 Aedes japonicus
GGTGATAATTATAACGAACCGGGTGAGAGAGGTACTGTAACTCATTCTCTCTTAGGGAAAACCCAAGGTCCCTGGTCTAGAGTCACGAGGACCCGAGTGGAGGTGGAGCTACCCGGAGCAGACGGAGCTCTCAGGCGTCGGCTCCGGACAATAATGAGGGACACGGATCAAAACGCAAAGCACACGGTCACTCTAGCTTTAACTTTGTTCACTTACTTAAAAGCTTTGGTGTGGGTGTGTAGTGTGAGTGGCTGGCCAGTGACGTTGGGATCTGGGGGAAGGGTGATCGTTTGAATCGGGATTAGCATTCGTTCCACGAGCTGCTGCGAAGACTGCGGGTTCACGAACACGTGGCCTCCGATCTGGGAAGGTCAACGGAAGACGATTGTCACGATCGGATGATCGGTCCACGTATAAGTTGGCACCTAGCGGGGAACTGCTGGTACTTCTTTTGCTGGTAGCCAATACCGGATGCTGATACTAGGCTACTGCTTATCGCAGATTCACGTGGGTAGGCGGATACTTGGCAAAAATACCAATGGGTCCTATTCCGTTCAGGGATTGGGGAGAAATTTCAAGGGTTGCTACCGAGTTGCATGGTTTCGGGTATTTTACCTGATTTTGAAATCTATCTGCTAACTCCTTCACTCTTCCACTATTTCGACAACAACTGTTGTAACTCACTTCTTAAACTTCGAAGTGGCTTTTCTGCACGTTCTGTATAGCTTGCTAGCTTTTTTTTCTCCGGGAATAATCCATGAGTGCATCAGGAGATACTTCGATGCCGCCTTTCACTGTCCTGAATTCAGCGGCACGATCGAGCTCCCTGGTTCTTGTTTCGAGCCTAGCTTCGAGTATCAGTCGTAAAAGTCGGATTTTGGATTACTTGTAGCTTCTGAATGTGGGTTTCGGCACAAGCTCCCGACACCGGCATGGCGTAGTTCATCACTGGGCGATACTAGTTTTGAAGACGGCCAGTTAGCTCTGCTGCGATAGCCGGGACTTTCGGTTCATTAGTGGATATAATGCTTTGAGCAGTCCGATGCATTTGTTCCGCAGTTTGTCGGTGTGAGCACGGTAGTTCCGTTTGTTGTGACACCAAAAAATTTGACGTCATTCATCTAATCTACGGGGCATCCGTTTACCCGGACTGCTTCATCGGTCGGAGGTAGAAGTTTCGGTGATGCTCGGTGTCGGAACAGGATAGCTTGACTTTTGCCTTCGTTCACAGCCGTGCCAATTCTTTTACACTTTGCTCGGCTAGGAGCCTGGCCTCCAGCTCTTCCCTCTCCTTGCACCGTCATGCGTAGCCTAAGGAGGCTCAGTTTGAGGTCCTTCGTAATGTTGTTACGCGATGACGTAACGTAAATAATCACGTCCAATTGCTCAGACACCTCCAATACTTTAGGAAGGGTTTCCCGCACCCTATCCATGGCCCGGATGAGTCCTGGCCCGTCCATGGTCACGACTAGCGTGGAGACACCTGCATCCGATGCCATAGCACTACTGCACGTAGTTTGCTCACGCAAGATCCCACCGTTTAACGCTGAGGTAACCTCACTAGGCCGCCTTTAGCGAACGGATTAGCTTTTTCCTGGTTTTTTTCTCCGTTTCCTCCATGTTGTTGGGTCTCCCTCCAGTCGCTATCCAAGCCCACGTGGAGTAGTCGCTATTGTGATCCCATGGTTGTCTATGCAAGCAGGGAGGCCATGCGAGGGTTGACACGACCCCTCATGGGGAACCGAGTTGAGAGCCGGATCAGCGTAAGACAGGTATAGGGTCATCTGAGTCTACTCCCCGCCCGAGGTAGGTCGACAAGTTTGCCTGTACCAGTTTGTGGATCAAGCCTTCGTGCCACCACACATTGTCAAAGGCTTCCTCCATATTCAGAAGGACCATAGCCGTGTTGGTTGATAGCGACTTGTTACTGTGTATAATATTTTCCACTCGGATCAGTTGGTTGAAGGTAGAGTTTCCTGTCTAAAACCGAATTGTTTGAGTTTTCCACCAAGAAGCGGAATACTTTGCCGGAGAATTTCTTCAACACCTGCTTAAAAATGCCATCGTTTACCGGGGCCTTAATGTTTTTCCCGCACCTCACTGCTGCACGAACTTCGTTTTCCGTCACTTGGCCTTGGTTCAATATCGACTTGTTCGACGAGCTGGAGAATGGTTCGCTGAAGAGCAGCTTCATGGGGACTCACCATGTTGGCACCGAGGTTTTGAGCCTCAACAAGTTTGTTGCTACCTTCCAGAATGGTCTCGAGTGGTGACTCATTTGGGTGATGTTATTGGAAAACTTTTGATTCCTTATAGCCTTCATTCGATCCCCAAATTTGATTGCTGAGAATGCAGAGCTCCTCTTTCCTCAGAAGGTATCCGGTTCGTTGGAACTGTCGGCGAACGGTGTTCCATTGTTGGATTCGTTGACCAGTTTAGCGGTCAATACTGGTGTATTAATTTCTCAGCGGTACCTATCGGATACAGGCTTCCTCTGTGGCGTGGATAGTTTCCTCGAATATACCCAGTTGGTTTTCGACTGATGAAACGTCCGGGTTGTCAGGAAGACGAGAGTCCACCGTTCACTGAAAGCTACCCAGTTGACTTTGTGGTAATCCCGTCTCATCGATAGTGGAGCTTGCGCTGGGAACTTACCCACCACCCGATAGCGGTCGGAATTTAGCTCGTGATGGGTAACCGACTTCGAGAGTGCCAAGTGAATGTTCTTCCAGCTGGGGACAGAAAGGTCGGGTCGTCTGGGAAGTGGATAGCACACGTACCTGAGCTAAGGCGATTAGTCAAAAGGTTGCGGAGCGAGAAGTTGATTTTCGGGTTTACCGGGTCTCCGAAATCACTCCCACGTCGATTTTTTTGCTGGGCAAGAGCATTCCAATTGGATACACGTATGGTGCAGGGCTCAATTGACCCCATATTTGCACACCATAAACCCTTGGACCTCCACTTGGTCCGATTTTGTCCTGCACCGCAGAAGTTTTCCACGGAACTCCGCAAAAATGGTCCACAACTCGGCTAAGCTATTGCATCAGCGCATCTTTACTTTCTTCCGGAGGGGAATCGGTTGGAGCAGTTGTCACCCCAGCTCTGATGCAAGGGTCAGTGCGTCGGTATTGATTGATCCCGGGGGTTGGACTGAGGTACCACGAATTATGGAATTCCGGTGGTTGTCGAACTGTTCGGCAGAGCAGGATGGTTTTCATTAGTCAGGGTAGAAACGGGTGGGACCTTGCTGAATTGCTTTCGGCCCTTCTGGTTCTTCTGGTTGGACGTAGTTTGATGCCGTATTCGATGAAATTCGGCTCGTTTTAGGCAGTTTCGGTCCGTAGCTGGCTGGGCGCCGCCACTGTTGGCACATCTCTTGGTCGGGCATTGTTCCGTGTCGTGGGTTCCACCACAGTTGTTGCACCTTCTACTGAGATGACAGTTCCGGGTACCGTGACCGTGGTACAGGCAACGCATACACTGCGTTTCATCCACGCGCTTATTTTGGTACGCCTCCCATCGGGGCAAGAATATTCAAACCCTATGTCCAGGAAGTCGAGAAATTTTCCACCTCCACCTCCAGCATGGTGTTGACCATCTACAAGACATTCATTAGACCGGTAGTTCTCTACGGCCATGAAACATGGACGTTGCTAGTGGGTAACCAACGCGCCTTTGGTGTCTTTGAACGGAAAGTGATGCGTACGATCTACAGTGGAGTGCAGATGGAAAACGGAACGTTGAGGAGGCGAATGAACCACGAATTGTAGTAGTTGCTGGGAGAACCTCCCATTGTACATAACGCTAAAATTGGTCGTCTACGATGGGCTGGGCATGTCGTAAGAATGTCGGACGACAGCCCTGTTAAATTGATTCTCGAAAACGATTCGACGGGTACAAGAAGAGACGTGCAACGAGCAAGGTAGTGATCAAGTAGGAGGTGACCTGCGGACCTTCCGTAGACATCGACGCTGGCAAGGTACAGCCATGGACCGAATGCAATGGAGACAACTTCTGTGTACAGAAGGTTCCACATCGACCTTGGTATGATGGAAAAGTAGTGAAAAAATGAAGGGCGAAGGGGGGGGGGGTCCATGTCCTTGGGTGCGAAAGTTATCCCGTTAGCTTCGTACCGCTCCAGGACAACATTTGAATAGTAGAATGAAGATAGATCCGGCCAGACGATCGTAAGGTCCTCGTGTTGCTTCAACAGAGGAACCAAACGCTTCTGTAGACACTCCTGGAGGTAAATCTCCCCGTTTGCAGTCCCTCCGTTTGCCACATGCGCTGATCGCTTGCCAAACTATAAATTTCTTGGTAAGCTTTGAATGATTTTGCTTCTTTACTTCCTCCGGAACATCAAACTTGTGCTAGACGGTGAAGAACAGTAGCCCCAAAAGCTGCTGGAAGTCCCGTTTTGACGTAAGTCTTAACATCCATGATGAGACAATGAGGCTTTGTCAGCATCTGGGTGTACAGTTTCCGGACCGTGACTTTCCAACCGTATTTTGCCGTTCGTCAAAATGTGTAGCCTTCTGCACTTTGTACGTATGCAGCTCCTCCCGGTCCTTGGCTCTCTTAACGAAAGACTTGGATAGATTCTACTTTTTGGCCACATCCATGATCGAAACATTGGGATTCCGCTTGAACGCTTTCACGACACGCTTGTGATCCTGATAACTAATAGAACATTCATTCTGCCGCATTTCTTCTTCCGTTCGATGGTTAGAGTTTCGTAAGAACCGTTCAATCACCGTGGACTGCACAATTCCAAGGTGTTTTCCGATGTCCCGATGAGAGAGTTGACGAAAACCAATTCCTGACGTTGTTGTGGTGACGACTGACGCCATTTTTTTTCCAATTTTTGAAAAACTAACAGTGACAAAAACACAACAAACAAAAATAAAACAACACTCTAAACTACTTCTACCCAAATTTACGCATATCACATCTTATCACATCGTTATCACATCTACCAGAGTTGCGGCAATGCACGCGAGCTGGGTATAGTTTTTGTCGTGATAGGCGAAATGCAAATTGGGCGTGATTGGTTGGTCGCCAATCGACAACAGAATGTGCAAGTTGAGAATCAAAGGCCGTTTCTTCAATGTCAGCATGATCAATGTGCACATCCCTCACCTAGAAGTGACGATAACGACAAGGACGCATTTTACGCGCAGCTTGAACGGGAATGCAACAACTCCCCAACCCACGACGTCAAAATCGTCATCGGAGATCTCAATGCTCAGGTCGGCCAGAAGGAAAAATTTAGACCGGTTAGCGGAAAGTTCAGCGCCCATCAGCTTACGAACTAAAACGGCCTCAGACTCATCGATTCCACCACCTACAAGAACATCCAGCATAGCCTCCCATATCGGTACACCTTGTAATGGTCTAGTGCGCCAAAGATTTTCCGTTTTGAACAACATTCGATATCGATGCCCGCTACGGTATATTCCGGAGCGACTGAAGCTACCCGAAGTCGCAACTAATTTTGCACAAAGCCTTAAAGTAGCACTGCTGAAAGAGGGAGAGCTAGTCGAAGCCGGTCTTGATGACTACTAGAGTACCGTCAAAGCCGCCGTCAACAGCGAAGAAATCGACGGAACGATTGGTTGAACGATGAATGTCAAACGGTTCTAGATGCGAAGAGTGCAGCGGGGGCGTTGATGCTATAGCAAGGAACTCGTCAACATGTGAAACAATACAAACAGAAGCGAAGAAAGCAAACTCATCTCTTCCGGGATAAAAGCATCATCTGGAGGAGTTGGAGTGCGAAAAAATGGAGCAGCTGTTCGTTCTCAAAATACGCGTAGATTCTATAAGATACTCAACGCATCTCGTAAAGATTCGTGCCACGAGCCAAAATGTGTCAGAGGTATCTTGACGGATGAACTTGAGGTGATTGAAAGGTGGAAGCAGCACAACGAACACAACTCCCATGATAAGTGAAGTTAAAGATGCTGTCAAACAGTTTAAGAATAACAAGGCAACTGGGAAGGATGGCCTCGGAGCGGAACTTATAAAATTGGACCCGAAAAAGACTTTTCTGAATCGACTGATAGTTAGGATCTGGGATACAGAACAGCTACCGGAGGAGTGAAAAAGGAGTTATATTCCCAATATACAAAAAGGGTAACAGGTTAGAATGTGAGAATCGAGCGATCACTATTCTCAACGCGGCCTACAAAAGGCTGACCCAGATTATCTTTGGTCGTCTATCGCCGCTAGCAAGCAGATTTGTGGGAAGCTATAAAGCCGGTTTTGTGAACGGTCGATCGGCAAGTGACCAAATCTTTACGTTGTGGCAGATCCTCCAAAAGTGTCGCGAATATCAAATCCTTACGCAACATCTATTGACTTCAATGCCACATACGATACTATTGATCGTGAAAAGCTATGGAAGATTATGGACGAGAACGCTTTTCCCGGGAATCTGACCAGAACGATTGAGGTTACGATGGATGGTGTACAGTGTTACGTGAAGATATCGAGTGCGTTATCGGACTCGTTTGAAACACGCAAAGGACTTCAACAAGGCGATGGTCTTTCATGCCTCCTGTTCAACATTTCACTGCAAGGTGTTATGAAACGTGCGGACTTTAACACACGGGGTACGATTTTCATTTAATCCGGCCAGTTCTTCTACTTCGCTGACGCGTCGTACATTGTCGGTAAAACGTTCCAGGTGGTAGCTGATCAGTACACCACTTGAAGCGAAACGTGAAGCGGATTGAATTGGAGACGAATACTTAGACTAAGTATCTGTAGACTGGATGAACCGAGCGAAATAGAGCTCACGTAGGCAGAACTGTGACAATCGACGGAGATGAGATCGAGGTGGTGGATGAGTTTGTGTACTTCGGATCATTGGTTATGTCGGATAACAACTGCAGCAGAGTAATTCGGAGACGCGTTATTACCGGAAGTCAATCCTACTATGGACTCCACAAAACCTTGAGGTCTGATAAACTTCACCCCTGTACAATGTGTACCATGTACAAAACGCTCATAGCGACTGTTCCAGAAAGTATAAGCACACCATATTTTAACGGTCACTTTGAATATAATGCAATATTTCAACATGTTTTGGCTGCGTCCTTTTGTTTGCACATTTCTGAATGACATAACATCAAAAAAGTGCTCAGTTTTGTGTTACCTATCAAAATGCGCGGTCTTACTGCGGAACAACGAAAAATTATCATCCACAAATGGTGCTCTGTGAGCGGACTCTCCTTGAGAAAATTGGCCAAGAAAGAGGGTGTAAGCGTTGGAGCGGTACGATCTGCGATTCGAAAATATAGAGAACAGTGTACTTTGAAGATGCTCCGAAGAGTGGTCAAAAATCTGGTCCTCTTAGTCCGGATATCTATGATTATACTTTCTGGAACAGTCTATAAGACCGGTAGTTCTCTACCGGCATGAGACGTGGACGATGATCGAAGAGGACCTGCAAGCACTTGAAGTTTTCCAACGATGCGTGCTTAGGATAATCTTTGTTGGTGTATGTGAAAACGGTTTATGGAGGGAATGATGAACCATAAGCTGGCGCAGCTCTATGGTGAAAACAGTATCCAGTAAATTGCTAAAGCTGAAAGGGCATAATGGGCGGGTTATATTGTAAGACTATCGCACAACAACCCCGCAAAAATGGTGTTTGCCTTAAATCCGACCTGTACAAGACGCAGAGGAGCCTAGGTGGTTGAACCAAGAAGAGCGAGACCTCGGAAGTGTGGGACATTCGAGGAACTGGAGGCAAGCAGCCCTCAATCGATTTGTTTTTGGAGAAATATCTTGACGCAGGTGCGGTCCTAATAGGACTTTGGATCAGCATAAATAAGTAAGTACCTAAAGTAACGACTGAAGGATTTGGTGAAATTACAGCGCCAGAACCATTTCGTGCCTTCTGACAACTTTTCGCTTCTATTGGTTTTTAAGACAATTGCCTAATTTGGCAGATCGACAACCACCTGGTTTCTCATAGCAAGATGCTAAGAAGCGGACCGGAAGCATTCCTGTAAAAAACCATTTTGACTCAGTTGGATTGATTTAGAGCCCTGATTTAAGTGTTGATCTTGTACCTGTGTCGTTTGAATTTGTAAGTAATTGTAAATAGTGTACTCTGAAGTCGCGTAGCTCTGTCCTTTGTCCTAATCTCTGGTCATTACTACTTCAAATACGAAAGACTTAGGAAGAGTATAGTAAAAAATATATAAACATTTGAATTCAATTGCACTCCACCACCGCCACCTTCACCACAAAACAAAACCCAAAGCGTCGTGTGTGGCAAATCCACTTTAGACGACACCGCTCCGCCGCATGCATCCGATACTCCGATATTGACGCACCAATGAACGAGTGTCCGAAATTCCACCATCAATCGCAGGGAAGGAATGAAAGCCGATCTGCGATCCGAACGATAGGTGTGACCATATTTCCAACGCTTCTCATTTCACCTCCAACCCCCCATGAGTATTAGACGGTGCGGGAGGATCCGACAATCGTCGCGAGGTTCCGGTCAGTCGTAAATTATCCGTGTTGTTTTTGTCTGTTGCGACTGCTGCGGCCAGTGAATTTCATGGTCTTTCTGCGTCCGTTGGATATTGAATTTGTTTACCGTGACAGAAAATATGTTCCCCATACAACCAATTGATCGATCAATGGAGGGCGAACTCCGGCCGAGTCGCGTGGAGGTGCGATTTGAATAACAATGGCAAAGATGTTGACGGGATAAGGTTCCACCCGCTGCTGCTGCCTGCCAGTGCGCGCAGTTTAAGAGAGTCATCTTGTTTGGCCGACAAATGGTGATAGTTGGAAAGCGATCGAAGTCCGTCGCGAGCTGGTTCAGGCCGGGGCAGCTTTGCTCTTGTCATATGTGTCACACTCGACTCTCTCACTCTCTCTATCTCTTTCTATCTTTCACTTAAGAATCTGATGTGGTTTGATGACGACGGAGGGATTAAAGGCCAGGCCTTGATGTGCCTTTCTTTAACTTGGTGGGTGGTATGTTTGTGGCAGACGGAATTTAGCATGTGATTGGAAGTGGGGGATTTTTCGGTATTTTTAGACCACTGGCGGATTAAATTGACCTCGGCGTTAATGAAATTCATTTTGATACGATAAAAATCAAAATGTTCCCAAGCACGGTGGTCGATAAATTTGGGAAATGTACCATTTCTGGAAGAAATATTGAATTCATTGTATTGCATTTGTTTGCATATCAAAGTGATTTCAGATGCAGACATTAGCAGGAAGCTGACCTTTCATGACTTGATTGGATTGTTAGATGTCACTCCAATCAAGATAAAAAGTTCAAAGCACTTAACCATTGAATCCTTAACCCTTGCCATGACTTCGAAAATTTTACATTCATTCTGAACCAATTTCCACAAACGCTGAAATGTGATCCCGACCGAGACTATTATCACACTACCACAAGTCCGCGCCCCAAGATTGAGACATTGAGGTAACTTTGGCAAGGCAAAAACAAATCCCAAAGAACCGAACGCGGCTGCGACAGATGCAAAATATTATCGCTTCATGTATAATTAATCTCCCGCAAGATAAATTAATTTATATCAATTACACACGGATCTGGAGTGGCGGTCCTGCCGCGAATGGGTCACCAGGAGAGTTTAGGCCCCTGCCACTGTCCAACAGAACCACAGGGGCATTTAAGAAAAGAAAAAAAAAAGCAAAAAAGCTCGACCAATTATTTTCCCTCTTCGCTCATTATATTTTGCACTGCTGTTTTTAGATATGAATTATAGATAAGCCATCGCGGTCAAGTTTATCGCGAGGCGAGGCGATTCTGCACTTCTCCTGAACTGGTCAGCGGTGGTGCCACTGGTGGCATGCCAGACAGCGAGGGAAAGGATTCGATGAAGGAAGATCTTGATTCAGGGTGATTGGAAGCCCGGCGTTCAACCGGTTGATTCTTCGGGCCAGAAAGGGTGTTTCGGAAAAATGAGAAGGGTACATAAATTGAATTATGGACGCATAGGATTTGACACTTTTTGCGACGCATGCGACCTAAGTGGGCCAGTTCAAAGATATCTTCGTTAGAGAGGAGATATAAGTAAGAAAGTTCTGACTACTATCGACATTGAATAAAGAGCCAGCTACTGTAGGATAATCTCCCTTATTGCTGTTTTATTTCAAATAAAGATCACCAGGAAGTTCGGTTTCATAAATTAAGAATCACGGTTTTTATAACAGTCGTTCAAACCGCAGATTATATTCTAACTTTTTCTACAATTTAAAAAAAAAATATCTAAATTTTGTTCCAGATCCAGGTGCAAAGATTAACAACAATCTATTTATAGGGCTATCAAGAAATATGAAATGATTTTCAAAATTTTTGGCACCTTTTTTCAAAAACTGTACTAAGAAAGGTTTAAAGGGTGTTCCAATCAAAACTTGGTCAAACATTGATGTGTGTGAGTCGATCAAAGTTTTTATTAATAAGTCAATTTTTTTTCTTTTTCTTGTTCAGTTAATGCAAGAACTGGAAAGATATTCAGCTAAGCTTCCTTTTTTACCAAATGCAAATTAGCGGCTCTTTCGTTTAACACCTGCCATAAGATTTTGTACAGTCTCCTTGTCCACTTTATTTGCCGCAGAACGCCAGTTTGCCTTGAACTGTTTCTCGCTCACTACAGCTTTTTGAGTCTTCTTAAGGTTCCGCTTGACGATGGCCCAATATTGTTCAATTGGGTTGAGCTCTGGCATGTTGGGAGAGTTCTTGTTCTTGGGCACCACTTGAACGTTGTTGGCAGCATGTCCTTTTTTTCATAATGGCAAGATGCCAAATCCGGCCAAAATCGAACATAATAATTGTGTCGCTTCAGGAAAGGCAGTAGACGTTTTTGTAGGCACTCACGCAGATAAATTTCCTGGTTGACGGTTCTGGTCACAATGTAAACGTTGCTCTTCAAGCCTCAGGTACAGATGGCCTGCCTCTCCAGATTTTCTTCGCGAACTTTGACAGTTTAATGTGCTTGAAAATATGCCACCTTCAGCCGTCCGGTTGCCGGATAAAATAACTGTCCAGGAAGCTGGTAAAAGTCTGCCTTGATGTATGTTTCATCATCCTGTACCACTCAATCAAACTTCGTCAGCATCGTCGGGTTCAATTTACGCGATCGTGTTTTGTTTATCTATGTTTCTATCTTTTGTATATGTCTCCAAATCGCAGTCACACCTTTTTTGTAAGTCGGCAGTCCAGCTCATTTTTTAGCTTTATCCACGGTTGAAGGCGCCACTCCCAGCATCTTTGCGACATCTCGGACGGAGAGGTTGGGATTCCGTTCGAAACAGCGGACAACTCTTTTTGTCGTCGCTGTGGCCTCCAGCTTTCGATTTCCGTTAGGGAGCAGCCGTTGATAATGGCACGCAAAAAGTGACTTTTTAGAGCCCCCCCCTCTCTCTCTTTCTCCACTTCTACTACGCTCCACTTTGGGACGGTCCATTAATTATGTTGCGCAGTAAGTTGGGAAAGGGGGGGGGGGTTGAGACAACGTGACGATCCATACAAAATAAATTGAAGGTCCGTTCAAACAACGTGATAAGGGGGGGGCTTATGATTAAAAGTCATTTTGACGTGCCATTATTAATTGACGTTCCATTTAAGTGATACAACGATTCTGATTAGAGCCATTCACCATGTTCACAAGACAGACTGTTTGCAATAGTCTTAATTCGTCGGACCAGTCCGATATCTGCATTAACGAAGCCACACAGTCTTCCTCCTACTTCTCTCACATCAGGTTGCTTTGTTACTGTATCCGAGGCTTTCCCTTCACAAGTGTCAATGCGGGAAGCGGAAACGGACGTGTGACGCATGGCTGGTTCGGTAAAGGAGGTCATAGTTTGCCGTGACACGTATGGGGGCTGACGAGAGTTCATGATGCCCTTCGATTGCTCTTAGCAGCTTTACAACTTCCTTCCTTGCTCTTCAACAATTCGTCCCTTTTTCGCGGAATTGCTTGGCCAGCCGCAACGACCGATAAACCGACATATCGCCATCAACCAGCACTGAGTTGTCAGCCCATGTGCCACCGCTTCTTTGTCCGTCTCAAGTAGTCGAAACCAACGTAGCTTGGCGGTACACATGGCCACTCTTCTCGTGGTTATGCTGTACCATCCGCTTCGTGATTTGATGAGCATCCAGATCGTACTGTAAGAATTCCGCTCGCTCAACTCGTCCTTCCATCCGGAATCCATCAATTACTCATCATCAACCAGCGGGGTCACTCCGAATGGTTCACTCCGTTTTCCAGCTTTTTGCAAATTTCGGCAACTCCTTCCGATTGATGGTTTTTTGTGCAGTATTTCCAGTTTTCGTTCAGCTTGGGGGATCCTGGAAACTTTGGAGAACCATTGAGACGGTGGAATAATAATCATTGTTTTTTCAAGGCTAGCATCGTCCATATCCACCGGCACTTGCACAGCATGTAACAGCATGTGTTACAACAGAAAGTACCGGTCGGACAGGAAGTGCGGGCCTGGCCCCCATGGACTATTTGAGTGGAGTTCCGGATTCTGTCCACACTTCGTCAGCAAATCGGCTACGTTAACCTCGTTAACTCAGCGCCAGTGTGCGCTCATTAGGCTCAGGATCAAACATAACTCAGGAAAGAATCACCTCTACGTCTCTAAAGAATATCCCTTTGCTGACGGTGATAAAGTGTTTATCGCGTACCGTAGTGGCATACGTGTGCTAAGTACCGCCGCCAGAAGTTCCAGCTGCGGAATAGACACCTGTTTTAGTGGTGCTACCTTCATCCGGCTCATCAACAACGCACATGTCACCTCATTAACATGCTCGTCCACCGCGTCAATTTCCTGAATGACAGGACATCTACTGCGTCATCCCACTGGCATCCTATTCTCCGCAGATCTTGGATCAGCATTTTCCCCAGAATATTTGAGAAAGAAAACCGGCTGGAAGAAACTGTGCCATCACAATACTAAGTATCATTCTCTTCGAGGGACGCTCTTTCCTCGGAGGACCATGGAACAGTCGTCTTCTGCGTCGCAACCGCCTCGACTCCGCTCGTATCCCATACGATGCCAATCACACGCAGCTTTATGCTGACTAAAGTGCACTGCTGACGCGTTGTTCTCCAAACTCCCCCAGGAAGGTGTTAGAGTTTGACACCCAGTTGCTGATTCGGAAGCCGCCACGAGAACGAATGTTTCTCACTTCGCTGGTTGCCCAGATCGCTTCGTCGACGGCGTCTGATCCATGATGCATGGATCACGAACATCAAGTTAAGGAGCTTACCGTTCGCTTTCAGAAGATCATTCCCTTGATGGGCCAGCTGACAACAAAGACTCAACTAAGGCAAGTTCCTGTTCAACTGACTCGTTAATTGGCAAGTAGCCCAAAATATCTTCATCAATTCGCCAGATTTCCCCTCATGTGCTTGACAGGGTACTTGGGCACCTTTTTAGGTTTTGCACTACAAAATTTCATTGTTTATTTCAAAACAGGAAGCTGAAATTCAGCGACATCTTAGTTATAGTTAAGAGGTAACTTTTTTCATAAAACATTTTGTATAGTAGCAAGGGTGCCAGAAGGGGGGACTTCGGTTTACTTGACTCCTGAAGTGTTCGACAGGGTGCCCGGGTACCCACCAAATTCAAACGATTGTAGCTCAGGCAATTATTGATCGATTTTAATTATTTTGGCACCGTTAGATTCAAAAACTCATTCGCTTAATGAAAAACACTGACAATGACAATTTGAATCCATTTCGTTCCTGAAAATCTAGCTTTCTGGGGCAGTGATCCGTTGTGCAGACACCATTTGGGAATATTATTTGAATTTTCGGAATAGATGTCAAAATATTCATTCAAAATAATAATTCCAAGAAACTATTTCTATTCCATTGAAGACCATATGCCGACTTTACCCCGGAATGGCCATTTGTAACAGGTTCAAGTGGGGCCTTAAGTGACCATGCACATATTTAGAAGGAAACCTGGTAATAAGGGTATAAAAGTTCACGAAATTTCTCCAATTGGATATTTCTCAACGGTTAATGGCCGTCTAATTATTTGTCCTCGGACCTGTCATTCCGAAACAGGCTTCCACTCGAGGCAAAGCCACCTCCAGAATAGTGTTGCTTTGTAGCCGCGCCGTAACCGACTGAGCTAAGAGAGAACCCAACACCAACAGCAGAGAAAGCAGCAAGGTGTTGGTTTGAGTTCTGAATCTACGGACGTTATTTGCGAGGAAGTTGAACGACGGCATGGTGATAAAGGCATAGCTATCGGATGCGGCTCACTTGCAATCGACGTAGGATGCCGAAGTTGAAATGGATGCCGCTGTGGGTAGATGCAGCTCTGGGATAATCTATGGTGACGAATGGTTCCATTACCTTAGCAGGCTTCCAAAAAATGTTGAGTACTCGATCCATTGTGAACAAATTCTTGAAACTCGATTTGCGGAAGCCTCGTGGAAGGATACGTTGCTCTAGATTTCAAGCTTTGGTCGCTTTCTTTCTTGTAAGATAAGATGTTGAGCGTAGACAATGGTCGATCCTTTGGCACAAGTGCTTTAGTCATCACGTCATCTGTCAACAAGCATTCCTTGACTAAATGTTGAACGTCTGTATCATTGACGTCCGGGGATATTTTGGTCAGATACACTCAAAATCTGTCGCCATTAAGTGTTGTCGGTCCACGTCATAGGCTCACTTCGCGGTAGATTGGTTCCCGAAAGGGAAACGGTGAGGCCTAGGTGATAAAACAGGCGGTGATAACGGTTTTGTTGGATTTCTTTTCTGAGCTCCATGATCAAACTTTTCTTTGATATCCTCTTGCATTTCCGCGACAAGCTTCTGTTACACGTCATGGATCTCCTTGACTTTCGCATTAATTGAAACTAATGTGTTTTTAAAATGATAATTTTCCTTGATATCACGGCATCCTTTGCAAAACCAGAAGAGCGCAGGCTTGTCTTTGACGTCCTTATCTTGGCGTCCGTTATCTTGGCGCAGTTGAAATGGATAGCTGCAAACAACTTCCACATAGCTCATGGTTAACGCGCAACTGTTGCAAACTTCCATATTGCAAAATAGCAAATCTGGGAGAGAGTTGAAAATTTCAGTACAAATAACGGTTGATTTGAGATTTTAGTAGGAATTGAAACCAGCTGTGGTGATGCTCTAAGCGTCACTCAAGCGTTACACCTAGATGCGAAATGATGAAAACAGCGGAAACGGCGACACTGGCAGTGCGAGAATCTTTGCATCGAAGCAGATAGTAGACCTTCAAGATCATAAATGAATGATGGTGATGATGATAAAACGGATCGAACAGTGATTCGATAATTGTCGAAAGTTAGAAGTTGGCTCTGAAAGATTATTTTGCATTGCAGAGTGACAAGAAGAGCAGGAACAGGTATGCTATATTGGCTTGAATGGTACAGGTAAGTACATGTTGTGCGATACAATTGAAATTTTGTGCGTTACTGGGCAGAATTGTTGGACGTTTGATGAATGTTTTTATTTTGACTCGGAGGCTGGAAAGTTTATGTAACAGTACAAGTAGCGAGAGGAGAGGTGGGTGATTTTCATCTAGGGCAATGGCGGAGCATGTTTTACTCAAACCTCATTGAACCCAACGCGGAAAACAAATTATGTTCACTAATTCTACTGATCCTTTGTGGCAAATATTTCGTTTGGCGGAATGAGTAGCTGTGGACGATTTGATGTGGGGAGAAAACGGATTGCGAGATAAGGTTTCGACGTAAACAGTGATAAACTGACGAAACGATGAAGAACATAACCTTACAATAAGGATTACTTGCAGGAAAGCCTTATTCACAGACATGTCTGTAAATTTGCAGACTTTTCATTTTTTTGCAGACTTTTAAACGATGCAGACCTTTAGCATACATTTCATTTATGTTGCAGACTTTTACAGACATTTGAAATATTTTTTTAATTTCAAATGAAGGTATTCTGGACAGTATAACTAGTAGATATGGTAAGAAGCTTTGTTGAAATATTTTAAAATATTGAAGGTATTATTTACAGTAGAAATCCTTGAAAAAACGAAAGCAGTGGGCTACTTGGAGACAGTTGGCCCGGAGATAAGAGAGGGTAATATGGAGTCCCTACGTATGGTAGTGTTCAATTCCACGCGTGTTCAAACCCATGCGAAAAATTACTGTCGAAGCGATGGAAATATTGGTCCTTTGTTATTAAGTCACAACAAAAATCAAGGTTCACAACAATACAAATCATATTTGAGAAATTTAGAGACTTCCTCGAAAAAAATGGCTATGGTCAGGTAGAAATAAGCAGTTCATGCAAGAAGAACCTTCAAAAATGCGTTACCAAAATCAAAATCATACTTACCAGAATTTCAAGACAGAACTTCCCCAAGAATCAGGAGAGGACTAATCAGAGCTCCAGGAAGAAGTGTAGGGGAGTGGGCTTCTCTAAAGTTTGGAATTATTCAGAATTTTTGAAGTTCTTCTCAGAAATTTAGGATTGAACTTCCCAGAAGTTCAGAAAAACAAACTTCCCCAAATTTTAGACGGGAGTTAACCAGGAAGGGCACTACCTATAATTTCTCAACAAATCAGAAAAAACCCGCAGGACGATGCTTCATAGAAGTTGAGGAAAGAACTTTTCTCAAGTTCAGGAAATAACTTCACAGAAGTTCGGGAAGAAACTTCTCAAAAGGTTAGTTTGAACTTCCTAGAAGTGCTTGGCAGCTTTTCCAAAGCTCAGAGGAGAACATTCTGCATTTCAGAATAAGGATTTCTCAAAATTCTTTAGAAAGAAAAAAATGAAACTATCCAGGAGCACTTCCTTCTAATTTGAGCACAAATTTTCCAATAGTTCCGGATCACACATCCCCAAAGTTCTGGAGAAAACTTCCCAAAAGTTCAGAAGAGGACTTCTCAGAAGCCCAGGAAAAAACTTCAAGAACAAATTTAAGGGATTTTGGAATCAAATTTTCCTCACCGTTCCGGATGGGACCAATCAGAAGTTAAGAAAAACTTCCCCGAATTTCAGGAAGGAGCCTACCAAAGGTCAAGAAGAAATTTTTCACAAAAATCAGTAAAGAACTTCTCAGAAATTCACAAGAAGACTTCTCAGAAGTAGCGAAGATACCAAAAGTTAAGTTGGAACTACCCAGAAGTGCAAGAGAGCTCCCTTAAGTTCTGAATCAAACATTCCGACATTTCAGAATAAGAACTTCTCGAAGTTCACGAAATCCCAGAAGTTATGGACCAGATTCTTTTGATAAAATCAGGAAGAAACATTCCAGAAGTATAGAGGGATCTTTGTAGTAGTTCAAGCAGGAATTTCTCAGAAATTCACGAACAAACTTTCCCGAAGTTCAGAAGAGATTATTTCGGCAGTTCAGAAAAGAACTTCTCAGAAGTTCAGGAAGAAACTTCTAACAACTAAAGATGATTTTTCCAAGAAATTCTGGAGAGTACTTTTCCAAAGTTTTGCAGAAACTTTCCTCGTAGTTCAGGATAAGACTTATCAGAAGTTTAGAAAGTAACTATGTTCAGGAAAAAATTACCAAATGTTTAAGGAAGGTAAGGTTGGAAGGTAACTGACAGACGAAAAATTAAACACATTATTTTCGAATCAAAAATTTGTTTCATGGGAGCGTAATATGGACGCCGTCGGACAATTTGTTTACAGGTGTCCCACAATAGGTGTCACCTAAAACAATTGGATTACAGCAAAACAAATCATTCAAATCATAGCATTTGAATTTCCGTTTGAAGATACTAATTCAATCTGAATCTCTATTTTTATAACTTTGCGCAGACGTTTCTTGAAGCCCTTCGCAGCTGCCACACATTTCCTGAGGAAAGAGGTCCCAAATATTAACCAAAGTTTCTTGAATCTGATCAACCTTTCGTAGGGCCTATCATTGAGCATGTCACCCCCTAAATAAGCAAATAGTCACGCAATAGGTTGAGATCTGTGGTTGATGACCATTCTTCGCTTGTGATGAAACCGAGCAAATTTCCATGCAGCAGTGATAATACTTGCCTTATGAGCTGGGCTGGATCCTGTTGGACTGATATAAACGTTGAATATGGACAGATGGATATCAAACCAGGCACGATGTAATATTCAATCATCCGGTCACGTTCGTTCTGTTGAAAAGAAGGAAGTTTTCCTTTCATTCAGCTCACCTTTAACTATGATTTTCGATACATTCTGATGGCGTTCTGCAGTTAGTTTATCTCTTGGAATATTGACAAGACTTTCTCTTGGATATTCGTTGATTGGTGTCCTGAAGAGACATGTTGTGCTGGATTTTCTTGAACTGTTTCAAGGTTTTCAAGGAAAAAGGATTTCAGGAACTGTTTCAAGACACCCACTCTATGGTTTCTTCGACGATGAATAGCTCCGACACCGTCTAAGCTTCTGCATATTGGTTTAACAATCTTAACAACCATGCTAGCTGCTAAATATAATCGACGATCGTTATTCATCTTCAGCAATAACCTGTCAAAAGAATACACTCAAAACGGATATAATCGATTCCGCTGTAAAAATCTCATGATCATCGACGTAAAAGATGATGTGTTAATTGAATAATATTGATGAGAAGAATGTTTCACCGTCGAACAGTACCACCCAACCACCGATCACCAGCATAAAAAGTTCTTCTAAAGATGCCGCCACACGGCGGCATATCTTAAATCTGTAGTAAGTTACGCCAGCAAATATAAATTATACTAATAATATACGTCAATTCATTTTTTCCGACTGACCAACACATTATGTGACATAATAAATTAAAAATTAACGCTACACTCCAAATCAACGTGTTATAAACTATTCAGATATTGCTAAACCTAGCTAAATATTTCAAAAGAACTGAACTGGCAGTTAGACAAATCTAAATTATTGAAACTAAAGGCCCTAACTAAAGTCAATTTTCCGAACGGCACAACAAAAGCAACACGTTACTTGTTGAGGATAGGACAAAGATCAGCTACTGAAGAAAGCGAGATTATGCGTGAAAGTATTATTTTTGATGCTTTTCAAATATCACAGAAATAAAGATATACTTTGATGTAGTCAGATAAATTACTGACACGAATATGATCCTCAATACATGGTAAACAAAAATTATTTTCATTAAATCTTGTCTATATATCTATATATGAATAAGTGCGATATATGAACAGATGAATAAACTCTAAAGGCACAAACTACGGAACTGATGACGTAGGAAATTATACAGCTATAGTTTTTAGAAGATGGGACATATAGCGGTAGAGACCTCTCTTTTCTCTGAAAAAGGGGCTCCCTAAATCGATACCAAAAGTTTCTGCATAATCGAACTAATAAGCAAATGGAGCCAAATTTGGCATGAGAATTGTCAGTCATTATGCCTACTGTTATGACAATTAATATGCAGGGGTTTTGGAATGGAGAAACTCTATTATGATGGTTCAGACTCTCCCTTTTCCCTGCGGAAAGGGAGCTCATACAAATGAAACTGAAGTTTCTGCATAAATCGAGAACTAATCAAGAAATGGATAAAGGGTGGTCCCTTGAATAGCCTGAGGCTTCTCGAGCCTAATCTGAATGAATGAATAGTTAATATGGAAGTTTTGAACAGGATGTTTCTATGGTGACGAAGTCCCTTCTCTCAAAGATGGATGAAACATATTTGCATAACTTCAGAAATAATAAGATAAATGGAACCACCTTAACCAGGTGGGCATTATATTAAAGATCAAATGTTTCCTAGGTGACTTGGGGCCCCCTCTCTTCTTAGATTCATATAGACAGACATATTATTTCATAACTAGAGAAACTAATCAACCAAATTGAACCAAATCCGGCATGTGGAGATTTTTAGGCGAAAAATGTTGAATATCTTTCTCATACAAATAGATCTTTATATTATATTCTCTTCTGCCTTCTCAGAACTAATCAACAAAATGAAGGAAAGAAAGGAGTAATTCACTCGGCAGGTGGAGGTTTTGAAAGGCAAGCAATGTTTCTCTCTTTTCTAGACAAACACAAGTTTTCGCATAATTCAACTAATCAAACCAAAGGACTCAATTCTGCATGTTACAGTTTTGGAGGCAAAGAAAGATGCCTATATATTTGAGATCTATCCTCCTAGAAGAGGAGGGGCTTTCTTCAGCAAATTTATGCATAATAATTCAATTAATGAATGGGATCAAATTCCACACTTGAAGTGGCGATTTTGGAGGAAATTTTTTCTCACCTTAGATCCACTTCTCTCTGATAGGGGTTTTTTTGAATTTGTTGATGGTTTGGAAAAGTTGAAACTTTTTTTTCAAATAAAATTAAAATCTGCCTGTAAGTCTCGCTTTAGTTAAAAGTTCAGTTGTCCCTGTGACTCATCTGTGAGCCAAGAGTGAAGAACAACAATGTTTTTAACAAATCAGATGTGAAAGAGATGTTGAAAGGTCCGTCCGTCCGTAATATAATCCATCGTTACTCCACTTTGGAGAATACGCCTTCAGCTCTCATTTCATTAATGTATAGTTTCTTGTTGCTATTCAACTCCTCTTCAAGTTCTATATTGTAAGTTAAAAAATTGGTTTGAACTGTAAATCTCTATCTATTCAATCAAGTATAAACAGTACTTTTTAATCAACAATATTCTGATTCAGTTTAAAAAATGTCAACAAGATTGTCTACATTTGAATAGTGGCCTGTTGTTGTTCTTTCAAGTTGACCAGATCAGACATGGACTATATAACATTAGGATGAATAATTATTTGCCAGTTCAACTATGACTAAAAATCAGGACGGAAAAATGAGCTTGTGACTCATCAATGTGCAAACCTGCAAAATACAAACCTTTAAAATGCTCTTTGTCTTCAACCACTATTTTACATTAAATAAATACAAACTGGACGGACGGATATTGAATGCTGCGTCAAACTGGTCTGATCCCGTCGATCCGTCCAGTCAAGTCAGTCGGAAATCTGTCTGAATGTTCCGTCGATCGATCAGTCCCGTCGGTCCGTCTTTGTCGATCCAGTCTGATCCCGGTCGATCAATCAGGATCGATCGATCGATCCGTCAGTCTGAATGGATGTGGATCGATCTGATCGATCCGTCGATCCGGAATCGATCGATCGATCCGTCGGTCAGTCGATCAATCCAGTCAAATCCAATCCGTCAATCCGTCAGTCTGATCCAGGCAGGTCAATCCAGTCAATCCGGAAATCTAATCAAATCCCATCCCGTCAGTCAAGTCGATCAAATCAATCGAATCTGGCAAATCCAATCTGGATCGTCGATTCGATCGATCCAGTCGAATCAATCCCGTCAATCGAGTAATCAAATCAATTTATCAAAGACGCAGAGTCCGAAACTTTTAATTTTAAAATCTAAATTAACAGTGCAACGGTTAATTAAGTAAACTCTAAATCAGAACTTGTTAGCTCGATTTTTCGTCGTCGAACAATCAATGTCAATCAACGTGATCGAACCACGGGATGAGTTGCTTCCAAAGTGTTACACCAGAAGCAGGATATCGATCTCCGATCAATCACGACGCACACGGTTCGTTATCTGATTCTGGTGAATCTACTCACCGGGCGAGATGCAGTTGTTTTCATTTGATTCAATTTCCTTCCATTGTTGACCGAGAAGAGTAACTCAAAGCTAATTGATTTCAAATTTCGGCCCTCAGACTGAGGCGGTAGCAACCGGATACAGGATTCTGAAGAAAATGATCTGAAAAAACAAACCACCAGGAACCTTCAGAACCCTCTTGGTGATTCCAATTTTAACAGAGCATCTGCTCGAGTGGAACAAACATTGATCGATATGGATTAGTTCAAGTTCAAGACCATTTCTCCACTCATTGATAATTCCTAAGGCGCTCATTGAGCGATAAAAAGACCCGCCGATAGTGTCTGGATTCGAGTTCTGGTTTCAGTCAGAATTTGTCGTAAAAGAAGAAAATGTCTGACTTCCTGAATTACAGTATGATTGTACTTGCCACACATGCATACTAATGAAGAAATTAGTTCAATTAAAGAATGTGAAAAATTGTGATGTAAATGTTAGAGGTAGGCTCATCTCATCCAACATGAATGTCCACAAAACACGAATACCAAAATAAGGGGGGGGGCTTATCAGTACTAGGCAATGGCTGAGTCCCCTATTTATGGTATTTTCTGTAATCATTTTACTGGACTACTTTGTTTGTTACGTTTATTACTCCCGTGGTCATCTATCTATCAAAATCGACAGAACAATCCATACCAACTGAAAGTGTTTTAATACATCAAGACTCAGAAATTAGTGGAACTATTATGCTTGACACCTCTTCCATTTCATCGTTATCGTTCCATTTGAGTGCGAGTGCCCTGTAAATGAAATGGACAACAGCCTTATGATTGTGAATGTGGTTTATTTCAAAGAAAATTGGACCTTTAGAACCCATCAGAAAATATGCATCCTTAGATATCAGGATCTTCTTAGCTCTCGATGAAACTTACAGATGCCTAAACATATCTCTTTGGTTAATGCGGTTGGACTCCCGATTTGGTCTGGTTTTTTTCTTTAGGGAAAATTTCTTGACTTCCTGAGAACTCTGGTATGATTAAACGCACACTGGATCATACGGATGCAAAAAATGGTACCTGGCAATGAAAATAGCAATTACAGAGTAAATATTCAGATCCGTCAATTTACTTCACTCAATTGGACGACAATCTGAGTCAAATCAACTCAATTTTAAGTTAGTAGCAGCAACCGTGTGTGCTGTTTTCCCTAAAAAATCGAAATTCCTTCAATTACCATCGTAAATCAATTGAGTGTGATGCGGCGGAAGTGGAAAAAAAAAGCAAAACCTAATGGAAGAAAGGCCGAGGTGTCACGCCACTTACTGGCTCGTGCAATATTGTTAGGCATTTCAGTTGGTTCACCACTGCACAATGAATCAGTGACATGGCAGTGGTGGGAGTGTTGATAAGAGCTAATCCCATTTATCAAAGAAGATCACTGTGAACGATGATGCGGCAGTGGCGTATTTGTGGCATTCAAAGAACAACATTATATCGATAATGAAGTACTGGTTATGAACAGTAGATCGGATAGACAACCAACGATTGGAGTGTTGGAAATCTATTCGTCCTCAATCTGCCAAGTTCTCAATATGCAATATGACCCACAAACCATTTTTTAACCATTTTCGCTCTTCTTCTTGTGTCAATTCATTCGGCGCCTCTGGCCATGCCGTTGTGACGTTAGTGTTTCATTTGGTGGGCGTACATTTATTCAGGGGGGGTTGCGATTTTTCCAGAATGATCGACAAGGAGCCATTTTTGTTTAAGTGCAAGAATGACGAAACTGACGTGATAACGATGAACCATCAATACAGTCCAAAACTCCAGAACCCTATGGTTCGTTTCTTTCTCATATTAAGCTCTCGATACAACAATGAGACAGTTCGAGGTTCCTCGTGTTGATGACACAAAGCTTCTGAAATGAACTCGATGTAGGGATGGGGATAGGATCAGTTCATGGATGTAATCAATTCTCGCTGGCAAATGCCACCTCCTAGTCAATATTGTTTGCTTCTTTTGTTTGTCAGCAGAAGTGCCTTAGCTGTCGTGACCTCCATCCGCTGTGTGCTAATATCCATGAATTAAATTAGACGTTGCATGACTCCTTGCGACGGACTGATTCGATGGTTATTGTGTGATGAATATGTTCTACGATATTAATTATATATCTACGGGTTTTACGGCCATTATTATATCAGTTCTGATTAATTATATATCTTATAATTGTATAATTGTTGTCAACAATTAAATTGACTCGAAAAATTATCCCTAAAAACCTCTTGACTTTCAATTTGCCTTCGTATGGTATATAATCACTGCACAATATTAATATGACAAATGGATGTCTCAACAACTCGTCTTCATTGGTTAGCAGCACAAGTCAATGAACTATTCGTTAATATTTTTCAAGCGACTTTGCATACTATTTTTTCCAGAATTAATCTAGACTACCATTTGAAAAGGGCTTAAGTTATTTGATCGTTTTAAATCAACATAACTCAAAAGGACAAGGCTTACAAAAAACGTGATGTATGTGTGTTGAATCATCAACATTGATATCTTCAGTGTAAGCGCTTCTCAAACTAAAAAAAGTTTAACATTTGAAGTCTGATAACTGTTGAATATTAATTGATTCTAAATTTTTTCTCCAATAATCATATATAATTGTAAGGTTCTTCTTTCATGCGCTAAATCAAGGGCACCACACCAAGAAAAACAGTTGTGCTAATAATATGACGATAAACATTTTTATCGTGTCATCTATTTCAACCTCGTCATAATGGTCTTTCAACACCCCTGAATTCAATGAAATTTATAAAGGAGTGAACGTATTGAACATCTTACGTATTAATCATCTCGACTAACATTGTGAAAAAGGGGCAGAAGCAACAGTCAATTTACCTTTACATCGTAAAACCGTTAAAAATGTAGTTGTTAGTGATAATAATGTGTGATAATAATGATATAATAACGCGCGTGTGTGTGTGATGATGTCTTGCATGAACGAACCTATTCATCAGGCCCCTCAATGCCAAACATTTTTAGCCCTGGAATTGAGTAAAGCTCTGTTTGATCGTGATATGACTCTGATCACCATATATGACTCTTCGCTCGATCCATTCCGAGGTCACTTTCACTGACCTTAAGCGCATAAACACGGTACAAACATCAAATGGATATGAATTTTCGTGCCATCTACCATCAATATCAGGATCTCATGTTTTTTTATGGCACGTGGATGGTCTCGAAGGATCTCCTTTGATCGTAGTGGCATGATCAGTCTTCATTGATGACGTCTGTGATTCGGGATCAGTTATCTATTTACAGAAAGTAACACTCTGCTATTCGATAACGAAATATTTGCGCATTATTCTTTTTGAAAGGAACAGCGAATACAATTAGTATTTCGCGCATTGATCACACCTGTCTCAAATCACAGTTCTGCAACCTTCAGAGATAAAATTTTACTTGAAAAATCACCATCACTGTTCAATGGCTAATACAGATCTTCATCAAACATTTAATATTGGAAGATGTTGTGTAATCTTGAATATATATTGATCAACATCTATACAACATACATTCAATTTCAGTTACCGCTCAGACCAGCAAATGGCCGTTTTCTACGACTGCATTGTGGATTCTTGCTGCTGCTCACAACATTCTCCGATCAAATCCCTCGCTCTATACTGACATGATCAAGTCACTCACGATAAAAGCCAGCATGCCTCTAATTTAATCATTTACGTCCGCGTGGCATACTAACATTGCTGTGATATAACTTAGCTGCTATTATTTGTGCAGAGAGAATCGGATATATTCACATCTTCTGAACCATGGATTATTCAGTTTATACGTCGCTGAACTAAGTTGGTTCAGATCAGGTACACGGTTCTTGTCTGAAGAAAGACGCAGCAAAAACAAGACTCATGAAGTGGACCAAACTGGTTATGATCTGGACAAAATAGTGGTTTTGCGAAATAGATTTTCAAAATAAATAAATTAACAATATGATATTGATACGTGACTTTATATTTTTTTCTGATATTTTGATATTTTAGCACTGTTCAGCTGATATATAAACTCCCAAATTCAATTAACAACATCCAAGTCATATAGTTCCCTACAGGACATGATGTTGATAATCTTGAGCAAGGCTTGCACCAATAAATTTTCCACATGGACCTTTCCATGATTGTTAAAAAGTCATTCGTCTTCCAATTCATGCCTTTTTTGTTCACAATAATGGACCAACATCTGGTGTAATATACCTAGAAAGAAAAAATCTTCAGTTACGTTTAAATAATCTAGTAATTTGAATATAATAAATTGAACTGCTATTGAGTCATCACAGTCTTTCACTTCAGATACTATGATAAAGCTTTTGTTCTCAAATGGTGTCTTCCTCATGTGTTCTTGTGGC